>OZ010797.1:247058665-247199665 GCA_963932465.1 Maratus speciosus | reverse complement strand
ATTTTCTCTTAGCAACTGAAAAAAATGTAATTCAAATATGTGCTATTTTGAATAAAATATAAATGAAGGATTTCTGGCAAAACATGGAGCTAATATGAACTATATTTAATTTTAAAGTATCCATATTAATGTTACAAACAAATGAAGGAATCATTAGACAGCCGATTTTTTTCGAGTTTACGACATCACTTTTTGACAAGTTTGTGTATTATTCCGCAATAAGGACGCCTTATACATACTTTTCTATAGATGTTGTTTAACCCTTAATTCTCGCTCTAGTGATATTCGCGGGCTGTGTCTTTTATTCAAATTATTTAATTCTCACCAGTTTTATAAAATACTGCAATTGGATTTATTATTGTATCATTTTACCTGTCATTAAATAAGTGAATATTTCTTTTTCAAAACAAATGGTGCTGATAAGCATTTTGAATTTTTAAAGGATAATTTAATGCGACCCGTAAGGGGTTAACCCTTTAGTGCGTAGCTTTGCATATATGCAAACAACAGTGTTTTGAATTTAATAGATTTTTTTATTCGTATACACCTAATTCACATCAGAAAATTAAAATAGCAATATTTGCTTTAATTAATAACAGGCAATCTGTATTTAAATAAAGCGAAATTAACCATTGAAACTTCCTGGTGTAAAGTCAGAAACTCTGAACCACGTAATTTCTAGAACGTATTCTATCATGGAAATTAAAATGTTAAAGGTGAAGTTTTATAAAATAATTAATTATGTAAAATAAGGTATTTGGAGACATACTTATTAAAATATTTACTAATTTGCAATATTTTCGAGTAAAACAGCCACACGGCAGTTGTTTTTATTTACAGCAGAAGAAAAGATTGACGTATTATATGAAAAATGTATCCCTGATTTTTTTCATTATTTTTCCTGTGTAATAAATCTTTCGGAGAATCATATATAATTTTTTCGAAACAAAAAAAAAAAAAAAATCGTGCATATAAGGATTAAGGTTGGATCGTAAATGTGGAATTCTGCAGTGGAGGCAAATAATGTCTTTTTATATAAAATAAAAGCGTGTATTTCATGTCTTAAAACTGAAACATGTTTTATAGAAGAGCATCAATTTCACTCCAAGTGCTTTGAAGTTTTTTACAGGTGGAAATGCTTCACTTTTGAAAATAACGCAATTGAAATTACAGACTAATAAAACGAAAAGTTTTACATAAATTTAGAGTGTCTTTATTGAAGAACAGTGACCTTTAGTTTAAAATAATATTAGTTTAAACTAACCAATATTATTAGATTAACCAATAATATTAGACTAACCAATATAAGATGCATTTTTAATTGTAACTAATTTTGTAGCTTTATTATAAATTAATGACACAGTTCCTTCTTAAATATTTTCTTTCGTCGAAATTAGACGGGTTCCATCTCCTCGTAAAAAGAAGGATATTTTTTGTTTCTTATCGGTGGCACTACTAAATTCTCAAACAATAGAATTCCCGTTTCCTGCTTGTTTTTGTCATTCTTTCTTCCAATAAATGCATCATCTTTTTATTTTAAAAGTATTGCGCAACTTTCTGTTTCATGTCTATTTTATAAACATACCTACTGTGGACTTTAATAGTATGAAAAAATATTATTCTATTTTTATTTAGAAATTTTTACTTTCAACATAATTTGATACGCTACAAATTACTGAAAAGAATATTAAATATTGTATGCAAGTTAAAAAAAGTGAGGGATAATTAAAAATGCCCGTAAACAGTAAGAAAAAAATTTAATTAATAAAGATTTTTTTTTTATTATGAAGATAATTAATATAACTTACATAGATGCACATTTTCATTATAGTAATTCTTCTCGCTATTGCTTAAAAAAGGTGTGTAGGAATTAATTACTAATGAATTGTTTGAAGTTCAATAAAAAATCCTGTTTCAAAAAGAAGCTAATAAAAATCATTAACTATAATAAATTTTTTGTATAAGCCTATCACGTTCAACGAATGGGGATTTCATTTTCTGTTTTTAGATATTAGGTTAGCAGAAAATTTCATTGTTAAAAGAAAAGCAAAAAATATTACCATATTAATACCGCGAAGTCAATTTTTTTTTCCTGCAAAGGTTTTTAATATTTTTTCATCAATGTAACGATTATTTGTTTTATAGTGATAGACAGTGAGGTGCCACTGTATTAGACACACCTGATTATACACAGGCTGTTTCTCGTCTGGCCATTATAATGACTACCACGTGACAATGTGAAGTTTCAGTACGTTTGCGAAACTGTTTCGAAAGAATATGGCACTCCTAATGTATGATATAAATGATTATACACTAGTTAAAAACTCTATTGGACTCTAGTGCTCAGTTTCCTTTTAAAATGAAGATGGCAAAATATCTTAGCTACGATGAAGAACAAGGACAGCAAAACTAAATACACATACCGAAAATGTGACAGGTACATATACTGAAGAGCCAAAACATTATGATCACTTGTAAAAACGCTTTGTTCTATCTTTAGCCCGCAAAACAGCTGCAACCTGCCTTATAGTGTTATTACACGTAAAAATTGCAAACGACAAAAATCACCTGCGACTCGTCAGATTTCCTGAAACTTACGTATTTTTCAAGCTTTTCATTGGCTGTTCGGGAAAAGGTTTTTTCATCGGCAGATTTCCAAGCATTTGATTGGCTGTTACTGGCGTCTCGCTTCGTTTCAGGCGTCAAAGACGCTCCAACACAAGAAAGTTGCTTGCTTTCGAAGCAACTCCCATGGAGCCATGGAGACGCTTGGAATTTGAAGCGACTTTAATCCCTCGTGTAATAGCACTTTTAGTATGGATGTCACAAGTCTTCAGTAGTTTGTCGGAGGCAAATTGTAAAGCAGCGGTCATGCAAATCCGGGATTTTCCGACAAGCTTGTTTTCTAGCTCTGAGATGCCGTTACATGACACACCAAAGGTACTCTATCAGATGAAGATCCGCTGAGTTAGGTGGCCCGGACCTTTACTGGATTTCAATATTATGTACAGTCGTGCAAAAAAAAGTAAACACCCCTACTAACTCCTCAACAAATTATCGTAGAAGAAAGTTACTGGTACCGAACGATTGGAAATAAAGTCTACTTTTAAATGATGTATATAAAATTTGCTTATGGGGCTATATACATAATAAAACGAACCCAAACTACATTTTTTTTCAATAGCAATACACAATTCTGATAGCATAAATGAACTCTACACCCTTCAATTAGCTTAAAAACAAATTTTTATGCAATTCGTACCATAAGTTTCCTAAAAATTAATTACTTTAAAACGAGCGTATTTTAAGGGGTGTATCCAAATTAAAGTTTGGTACTCAATTGTTAACCGAGAGAGCACCCTTCTTGATCAAGTCACCTTAAGCGCCACTCAAGCAGTCATTGAAGCCTTTTAGATAACAGGACAGAAGAAGAAATTTCAAAATATCTACTCACTTCCATCCTAAACGGCCCCTTAAACCATCATTTTGCCGTTTTTAAAGCATAATTCGAAAACTATTTGAGAGTAAAATGTGAAATTTTGGATTTTTATAATGCAGGACTTAATAAATCTAAATCCATCAAAAAAAGTGTAGGTTGCAATTCATAATTTTTCGAATATTAATTTCATAATTCATAATTCATATCATAAAATTATAAAAATTGCAAATTCAGCGTATTTATGTTTGGGCACATTAGTATTATTGCTACACAAAAAATTAGCACATTAGGAGCATAATTACAGGAGATATAAATAAAAATATGAAAATGCAATTTAAAATTTGAAGCTCTAAATTTTGAATGTTTATAATTCAAAAACTTATCATTCAAATAACTTGAAATTTGGTGTCTAAGCATAGTTTGAACCGAAGATTTGAAATATCTCGTTAAAATTTGGCATTGCCATTGAGAAAAATGAAATTTGGGTTTGTATTAATATTTAGATGGCCCCCTAAGCAAATTTTATATACATCATTTAAAAGTAGACTTTATTTCCAATCGTTCGGTACCAGTAACTTCCCTCTCACGATAATTTATTGAAGAGTTAGTAGGGGATGTTTACTTTTTTTTCTTCCACGACTGTACCTGGAACCACTTCAGCACAATTGTAGCCCTACGGCATGGAGAGTTATCTTGCTCGAAGACTCTATTTCCATTTGGGAAGACAGATACCATGTAAGAGTGCAACTTACCCGCAGTGATGATCAGATAGTCCGCGACCTTCATCGTCTGTTCTATCACAATCGCAGATCCCAGAGACGCCCACGAGAACGTTCCCGAAAGCATAATATATCCACCACAGGCTTGTGATACCTGCTGTATAAAGGGAGCAACAGCTTGCCTGGAAGACGGCGCACCCTGACACGTCCATCGACGTGTTGAAGGATTAATTGTGGTTCTCCTGACCAAGCAACTATCCCCCAATGGTCCATGTCCCAGTCATGATGTTCCCGGGCATATTTTTGGAACATTATTTTGTTTATTTCTTTGTAAGTATTTTATAAGTAGCTTACATTTCATAACATTTAAAGTTTAAAACACTGTTCGGGTATGACACACCCAGCGCATCTGCTCGTGTGCAATTACTTCGCGCGAGCTCTTGTAAGACATTTCTTCGCGCCCTGCTCGTGTGCAAATTCTTCGTCGCCTTTTCACGGGTTAATAAATATATTCTTTAGCATGTAGTTTTTTTAAATGCTTTACTTTTAGAACGTTTGTACATACTGAAGTTCGTTAAAAAATAGCCGAATTCTGAATCTCTAAAGAGAGCGTAAGTGAAAATTAAAAATGTATTTAACTATTAAGAGAGAGAGAGAAAAAAATTATAACAGCATTGATTTTTTTTTTCATTTTAAAGATAATTATTATAAAAATATACGCATATCTTTAATATTATAATTTCTAGCTATAGTTAAATAGGGTCTTACGTAGAAATAGAAATAACTAGGGTCAGGTGGGGTGGAATGGGTGGTACTGTTTTGTGTCTGAATTAAAATCATACTATGTACAAAAAATATTTGTAAATCATGTATATAATTTATTAACCATTCAACTTCCATTTTAAGTTTAGAAAAAAATATTGGCAACGATTAACCCATTTAGAATCAGTTTTGAAAGACACATGGTGAATGTCAACGTCACTTAGTGCTACATTAACTTTATTGTATTTTTTTGATTTTATTGCAGAAATAATTTTTTACTGCATAGTTTGTACATAGCAGTGCCCTTTATTGACTGCAACAAACATGTAAGAAAAATTCTTTATTTTTTTAAAAGTTATACTTAAAAATGTAAAGTGGGGTGAAATGGCTATATGATTAGGCTTAGTGAAAAAAGACCCAGGAAAAAAAAAATCTAAAAAAATATTTTAATGCCCAAATGATTGAAACATTAGATCCTCGTACTTACATTGTAAAATTCCTGCATAAATTATCAATAGGAAACTTCTATACCATTCCTAACAAAGATGACAAGGTACAAATCGACAGTAAACAACTTTCAGAAAGCTTAGCCAACCAGCACTTAATAATCAGGGACATTATGTATTTAATGAGAAAAAAATTGACCAATATAATTGTCAATAAATAATTTGATGTAATAAAATATGTAATACACTGGAATTTGGGTTATTGGTTGCTTTGAATGCCTTTTAAACTTGGTTACCCGTTCCACCCCACCCTATGGGGTGGAATTGGTATAAAAACAGTCATCAGAAAAACTTTTTTTTTAACATTAATAAATAATCTTTTGAAAAACAATTACAATGAAAATGTGATGTCTATAAATGCAATGTAAACACTGAACCATTGCTTTCTATAAATTCCTTTCCAATTAGGAATGATTCCATAATCATTTCAAAAATTTGTATTTTTATACCCATTCCACCCCACCTGACCCTACTACTTGTTTGGGGATTAATAAAAAATTACCCTGTTTCAATGAAAAAACGAATAAAAATCATTACTCATATATATATTTTTTTGTCTGAGTATGTCACGATCAATGGTATTTCTATTCTCTGTATTACTTTTTCTCTTACTACAGTATTTCTTTCGGAGAAATTATTACCATATTCTTTACAAAGCGGTCCTTTTTTCTTCTTTCGCTGCAAAAGTAGTCATTTAATCTTTATCTGTCAGTGTATCAATTATGTGGTAAATAGTGATATTCAAGATAATAGTCTTTCAGATTTAGCTCTTAAATTTTGTAAATCGGATACGTTTCGCGTGACTATTTTGTTCTGAAACTTTTTTCATTGCTTTTAAACCTTTATCAACTGCCGGTACTTATAAGTACTATTAAAATAACTTGTTATAACATTCATTTAATACATCGATTATTTGTAATATGGTTTATAATGAGTTATAGATACATTACACTATCTTGTTCCAAAAGCATTATTCGCTTCACAAAACAAAAATATTTTTAACCCTTTCAGGGGCAAGCTACTTGTATTCGTAAAATGTCGAAATAATTGACTGACACAAGTATTTATATGAAAATTTATTTGTAAACAAGTAAAACTATATTTTCACGTATTTAATAAAAGTGAAAATTTCATTGAAAAATCCTGGTGCCAATGTGTCAATTAGGGATTAAAATTAGGTTATGCCATAGCGGCATCACCGCCCTTCAAGTGGTTAAAAGTATTATTTCTTTTGCCTTTGCATCTTTTCAGCTTTCTTGGCGTGGAATGGAGGGGATTTTTCAATTCGAAAATATTTCTATATTTCTATTGTAAGAACATTATATCTGTAGATTTCCTAATTCTACAAAATATTAAGAAAATTATTTAAAATAAAAGGTTTGAGTGAGGTTATAAATATTGCACAAAATTCATATAAATTTAAATTTATTTAAACCCTCTAAATCCCCCAATCCTTCTAAAGTCCTTCTCAAATTTATTAAATGATTATGTAAATTTTCTAATGTAGTTTAAACCATAAGAAATGTTTTAAAAGATAAAATTTTTATGAATTCATAATTCAATAGATAAAGGGTTAAAAACAACGATGATATTGATATAAACTTAGTAATTTATGGGACATTTATTGGAAAAATAAGTCAAATGTAAACTACTTGGATGTGTCAATCACAAAACATTCTTCTATCTCATAAGTCTTAATATTTCAAAAAGTAGTTACAAATATCAATACTTCCATATTATTAGTTCAATACTATATCAACTTTGACTTTCATCTTAACTTTCTGATACAGTTAATTAATCGGAGTGCAAACGAGTTAATCTCGATCATGATATTTATTAATCTCGATCATATCTATTAAAACCAATAGTTTTTCGTTATCCTATTCTACATCAGCTGTTTGAGAATAGCCGGCTTAGCAGAATTCGAAGTTACGGTCGCTGCACGAGCCGCCGATGTACATCAGAATTACGAAAAATCCAGAAAAATATACAAAAATCGCTATTATAGCGCCCCCTTCCAGAAGAATATTAGGAAATTCAAGGAGGGCCTGCTTGTCATAGCCAGAAACATAAATATGGAATTTGTTCTAAAGCTTCATACACTTTCAAATGGAATAATAATGAAAATGTCACGTAAATTGCTATTACACAGCCCCCTCAGGCGGAATATTTTCAAATTCAAGGAGGATTTGCTGACCATAGCCAAAACCATACACAAATATTTAGTTCAATTCTTATGCATAGCTTCATAAACCTTTCGATGTACAATATTGAAAATGGTACAAAAAACGCTATAACAGCACCCCTCTATGGCGAAATATTTCCAAATTGAAGGAGAACTTGCTGGTCATAGCCAAGACCATATACAAAAATTTGGTTCACTTCAATGCATAACTTCATATAATTTTTGATAGTACAATGGCGACACACTGACACACAGACAGACGGACACACGGACATGCATTCAGTTTATATAAACATGTTCTTGGAAATCTCTGACCCCTAAAATGTGTTACTCCGTCGAAAATAGAAAGTAAAAAAAAATTAATGTATTGCACAACTGTCTATGTTATAACCATACCTACTGTAGAATGTAATAGTACGAAAAAATATTCTAGTTTTTGCTAGAAATCTTTACTTTTGACGTAACTTGATATGCTATAAATCACTGAAAAAAGATATTGGAAATGTTGTATGAAAGTTTAAAAAAAGAGTGGGCAATAATTAAAAATGTCAGTAAACAGTAAGAAAAAAAATAATTAAAAAAATGAACTTTTTTGTATTATAAAGATAATTAATATAAGATACATAGACATAGATTTTCATTATAATTTCTCTCGCAATTCCTTAAAAAAAGCTATTTAGGAATTAATTACAAGTGAATTGTTTGAAGTTCAATAAAAAACCCCATTTCAAAGAAAAGCGAATAAAAAACTTAATTATAATATATTTTTTGTATAAGTATGTCACGTTCTGGTGTTTTTCATTTTCTATATTTAGTTATTATCCTAGCAGAATATTTCTTTGTAAAAAAAGAAAACAAAATGACCATATTAATACCGTGGTGTCAATTTTTTGTTATTTTTTTATTCGCTGAAAAGGTTTTTAATATTTTTCAATAAATGTATCAATTATTTTTTATAGTGATATACAGTGAGGTGCCACTGCATTAGATAACACCTGATTATACACGGGCTGTTCCTCATCTGGCCTTAATAATGAATTCCTCACAATGTCAAATTTTAGTAATTATGCGAAACTGTTTCGAAAGAATATGGCACTTCTAACGTATGATATAAATTAAACCTTTAGTGCGCAGTTTTAGCATATATGCAAACTGTTTTTCATGTGCTGTTTCATGTGCTATTTTAGGAGCTGATTTTTTGCATAATTTTAATTTAAAACTTGATTTGCGGAATCGTCGTCTTATTGATTCCACTACTAATTTAAAAGCTCCTGCTATATTAAGTACTTGTAATATATTTTCTGTGAAACCCAATTTTGTAAATGATATATATGGTAAATTATTATTTAAATTTCCTGAAATCACGAAATTACCGGATCCAAACCAACCGGTTAAGCATAATACTGTGCATTATATAAACACTAAGGAGCCTCCGGTCGCTGCTAAGCCTAGACGGCTAGCTCCAGATCGGTTAAAAATTGCCAAAGCTGAATTTCAGCACATGCTACAACTCGGTCATATGAGACCTTCTAAAAGTAAATACTCTTCGCCTTTACACCTGGTGCCGAAGAAAGGATCTGTCGATTGGAGACCTGTTGGTGATTATCGTGCTCTAAATGCACAAACTGTTAAAGAGAAATATCCCATTCCTTGTATCGCAGATTTCCCTGCTGAATTACATGGTAAACAAATCTTCAGTCACATTGATCTTGTAAAAGCCTACCATCAAATTCCCATAAATCCTGATGATATACATAAATTTGCGATTTGCACTCCATTCGGGTTTTTCGAAAGCACTCGAATGCAATTCGCCCTTTTTTCTTCAACTTTTCAACGATTTAGTGATGACGTAATTCGTGACTTAGGATTTGTATACGCATTTCTTGATGATTTTCTAATTGTATCAGATAATGAAACTGAACATTTAGAACACCTTGAAATGTTGTTTTCTAGACTTAAAGAGTATGGTCTGTGTATAATGTTGATAAATGTAAATTTGACCAATCCACTATCGATTTTCTAGGATTCAAACTTTCAGCTGCAGGAATTGAACCCTTACCTGATCGTGTAAAATGCATCCTAGATTTCCCCCAGCCTTCTACCTTAACTCAACTAAGACGCTACTTAGGTCTTTTCAATTTTTATCGACGCTGGATTCCCAAAGCTGCCGATATTTTAGCTCCACTCATTAAAATCTTAGGACTCAAAAATAAGAAAAAACATCCCCGTTCCAATGCTAACAAAACTGAGCAATTACAATGAAACGATGAAACCACTCTTTCCTTCACTGCTCCAAAAGAAGCTATAGCTCGAGCTACATTATTACGACATGCAATTCCTGGTGCCCAGCTAAGCTTATGGGTCGATGCAAGCAATGTCGCAATTGGTGGATCTTTAATGCAACTCTCCGAAAAACAATGGGAACCAATAGCATTTTATTCCTGCAAATTAAATAACTCTTAAAGAAATTGGTCTACTTATGATCGTGAGTTATTTGCTATTTATTGTTCTACAAAAAAATTCAGACACATGTTAGAAGGTCGAAATTTCATTATTTATACAGACCAAAAACCCCTTACATTCGCATTTCAACAAAACCCTAATAAATATAGCCCACGTCAATTGAGACATTTAGACCATATTTCACAGTTTTCTACTGATATTAGATATACTAAAAGCTCTGACAACATTGTGGCCGATGCATTATCTCGAATTGAGATAGATTCAATTTCTCCTAAAGTGTTAGATTTTAAAGAGTTTGCCACTGCTCAGACCAATGATAAAGAGCTAAAACAACTTCTGGAATTTGACCCCACTTCATTAAAATTAGAAAAACATTATTTTCCACTCGAAGATGTACATTTATATTGCGATATGTCACAAAAACATCCTCGACCATTTGTTCCTAAAAGTATGCGACAATCAGTCTTTTCAACCTTACATTATTTCTCGCATCCAGGTATCTCAGCTTCATTAGATTTAATTTCTAAACGATTTGTATGGCCTGGCATGCGTAAGGACATAAAATCTATGGTTCGCAGCTGTACGAAATGTCAAAAAGCTAAAATAGTTCAACACACGAAATCACCAATTGGTACATTCTCTGAACCTGATGCTCCTTTTGATCATATTCATATTGATTTTATCGGACCTTTACCATCATCCGATGGCAATCAGTATTGCATGACCATCATTGATAGGTTCACGAGATGGCCCGAAGTTATACCCACATCTGATATGACTGCAGAAACAACTGCTCGTACATTGATACACAGTTGGATCTCCAGATTTGGAACCCCTGTTACCACCACTACTGATCAATGTAGAAATTTTGAGTCCACTCTTTTCAAAGAGCTTACTAATAGATTAGGATGTAGACGCATCAGAACTACAGCATACCATCAACAGTCTAACGGTTTTATTGAAAGATTCCATCGCCATCTTAAGAGTTTTCTTAAAGCTCACAATCAAATTCAATGGACTGAAATCCTCCCCATTGTCTTACTTGGTTTACGCACTGCTCTTAAAAATGATATCCAAGCGACCTGTGCTCAACTTGTTTATGGCACAAATATCAGACAACACTCTGATCTCATTAACACTGAAACTATAAATCAATCACTTACTCTTACATACGTGACTGAGTTAACTGAAAAAATGAGAAAGTTAAATCCTATTGCCACTGCAATGCACGGCAATCCCAAAGTTTATGTCAATCCCTCAATACAAACCTATTCACACGTATTTCTTAGATCAGATAAAGTCAATCCTCCCTTATCACCCCCTTATACAGGACCTGATAGAGTGATTGACAGGTCTGAGAAAACGTTTGACTTGGAATTAAACGGGAAGCGCTGTACTGTATCTATTGATCGCATTAAACCTGCATATCAATTAGCAGATTCTATTGCACCTTCCCAACCTCAAAAACAAAATGAGCCCATAAATTTTCCAACAACTGTCGAACACCCTACCACCAAATCCGGTCGTAAAGTTCGTTTTCCGAAACATCTCGTTACGGATTATATTGTTTAAAACATTTTATGTATATAGTGTGTATATTTATTCCTTCTCAAAAATATTGTTTTTCATGTAATGCATAATATATTTTCTATTTTTTTTTGCATCATATGTACTTTAAATTTACTCAAGACCTTTCTTGTGTATCTTATTAATTGCTACCTTTTTGTAATCGCGACTTCGTCACTGGGGGCATACTCTGTAGCCGTCTGCTATTTTTCTCTCTCTCTTCGAGGAGCAATTTTAATTTTCAGCCAATAGCAATGAGGCGCATTTTCCTCCCTCCGCGTTTTCTACGGAGCGCTTTTGAAGTCACGTGACGCAGTAAAAGATTCGAGCTCTCAGAAGCGCAGATTATTCTGTCAGTTACGTTGGCGAATATTTGACTATGTGTTGTTATGTTAATAAAGTTTATTTTTCTACAAAAACATTCTGATTATTTGAGTCACCGAGATATTTTTTCATCTCCCTTCAATCTTTTCTCTAAAGAAACATTATGTAATTAATTTAAGTATTGCGCGGCAGCGCAATACTTATTTATTTCCAGTGTCACTTCTCAATGTTAATTTAACATGGAAAAGCCTATGGAGATCATAATTTTCATTTTTTCTTCCCACCTTTTTGTCCCTGATGCCACTCATTTTTTATTCTTTACTAATTCTAATGATATTATAAATTTAAAGTATAAAAACCTTTGCCTGACGTCAGGGTCAAAACGAATGGTAAAATTCCTTTGCTTATGGATGAATTATAACCCAGACAAAAACATGGGCCAATTTATTTTTACATTATTCAAATAATTTACTTAATAATAACAATTTTCGCTTTTTACATTGAAAATAAACGTACATTTTTCATAGAAAATGTAACATTTTTACTTAATTGTTGCAAAAATATCAAAAGCCGAAATAATAATTTATTTCTTATTAAGTGAAAGGTTTTCACGTGAAATATTAGATTGAGCTAGAATTTTTTTAAAAAATTAAAAACGTGAATATGGCGTCATAGTGGAAATAAAAAGGATATTTTCAGAATAAGTTTTTGCTTTGGTCAAGTTTATATTATAGTAAAAGTTTCTAATAGATGGCTATTTTTACGCAAGTAGTGAACTTAGTGGGGAATTACTTAACTTAAATTAAAAAATGTATTTTTTTCCGTGATGATTTTTCCTATTTATATAGGTAATAATTTTCTGATGCGTTTACATTACCCCTTGGGAGAGAATAAGGTTTAAAAATTTAAGTAAAATTTTTATTTATTTATTTTTTTTTACTCTATAACAGCTATAATATTGTTAAATATTAGCAGTAAGGATTCAACACAATTTACATTTACATTCATAGCGTTCCTGAGTGGGGAATAAAGTATCTAAATTTAAGTGAAGTTAATTTTTTATGTTTTGATTATAGATTTTTTACGTTCAGATTAGAAGTTTTTGTCCAAACTACTGCAACCTGCATTACTACAGTGGCGAAACATTTTGAATTACACATTGGTAAACTGCATCCCACATTGTGATGCAATATCGCATGCCTACATCAAAGCCTGATGATGATACTCTCTATTAATTTTGAAATGTGTTCGTCTGAGTGCAGTAGTTATTAAAAAACTTGATATATTAAACAAAAACATAATTGAAAAACTATTTAAAAAAAACAAAATTTATTTCCTACATTGTTTAAGCCCGAGAAGGGACAGATATTAAGTTATTTCATTCAATTAGTTCTACATTTGTAGTTTTGTATTTTGCATGCATCTTATCATTTTATGCACAATTGTCATAAACATAATACAAAATCTGCAATACAAATATTTTTAATTAAAAATGGAAGAAGTCTAAGATTTATTTCGATTTCATTTGAACGGAATCTAATTTTTTAGGGTGTTTTAAGTATCATATTGCATGAATTTTATTTTTATTTTTTAATCTTCAATTGGCTTAACTAATTTGTTACAAAAGTTTAACATTAAATGTAGAATTAATTGAATGAAATAACTTAATATCTGTCCCTTCTCGGGCTTAATCAATGTAGGAAATAAATTTGGTTTTTTTAATTTGTTCTTCAAATTATGTTTTTGTTTAATTAAATTAATTATCCGTCTTTAAATTGAAGGTTTTCAAATATTTGCATATACTACCAGACAGTAACTGTGTTTTTTAAGTATGGAAGCAGAAAAACAAGACAGCTTGAGGATATACTAATAAATTTGAAGAAAAATTAATATTTTATTAAATTATAAATTTAATTATTATTATTGCTTTGAATCTTCTAATAAAAGTCATTAATAAAATTATATGTAATGTACTAAAATACACAAATGTAAGTTTGTTGTTCGTTATTTTTTCTTTATTAGTGAGGGTTTTTATTTTGGTAATCTTGCTTTCTTGTATTAATAAAATTAAACTTTTAATTTTTACTTTGAGGAATTTATTCTGTTAACTATTTTTACAATGTACTTTTTTATTTAGATATAAAAAATATTTATATAGAGTGAGAAATTAAATATGTACTCTCAAAACATACTACAAATATATTGGTATTATTTTTGTTTTAAATTTCCAAACAAAAACTTTCCATAACAACAGAAGTATGATATAATGTAACTACAACTTTAACTTCTTCAAATTTAAACTGAAACTGTTCTTATCTAAAACGTTTTGGTTTAGATTATAAGCTTGTAAACTGTTAACTAGTATTTCTCGCAACTATAAGATCGATGGATGGTGAAGAAAGGAATAAAAGTCAATTTCAAGTTAAAGAACACTCACTGTATATGAAAATAATAAATTCAATAAATACTGTATGATAGTTGATAGTCTAGAAAATTTTGTGCATGTATGTTTATATGTAAAGAACCATTTCACTGTTGTATTTTTCCGTTCAAAAAGTACTGAATATTACAAAACGTTGTTTTACTTGATAAAAAGCCATTTTCCCCTAACAAACCCGGGTTTTTAAAGCTAAAAAACCCTGCCCGGTGTTGAAAATGGGTACCTACTCGCGCAGCAAATCTGACAACCATGTACTAAATACTTCTATATTTATTATGTGATCAGTAGATTCCTCGTTTTCCATTTATCCCTTTCCATTTCCACTCTTCTAGTAATTTCTTCCATCGACAGTCGATAGTCATGTGTGTTATGTCATTGGAAACTTCAGTTTTAGAAGTACAAATTTCAATTGCATCTTGTAATGGAGTATTATGCATATTTTCATAATTAGCTATTTTCTCTATTTTTAATGTTTCAATCTGTAGTTCGACTTTTATATTCTTCCTTCCTAGGGCTGTAGTTTCATTATTCAATATGAGGTCACTGATATGCTCTATCTTACCTTTTTCTATTTTTATTTTAGTCATGCCTATGTAATGGATTTTTTCGTTTTTATCATTTGGGCAACCGATTTTATAAATGCCTGCTGTTTGAGTTTTTTCACAACTTTCTGTTTCATTTCTTATTGCTTTGAATAGGGATGAATTGGGGCTTATTGGAACATGTTTACCGCGTTATACAGGGTGTTTATAAAGTCCCGGACCCATTTTGATGTTTAATAACTCATAAAATAATAAAGATAGATTAAAATTAATAACATAAATGGTTAGATAGACACAAAAATTTTCCTGACCCTTGTCAATGAACTCCCACGTGTGCGCCCTTCGTGGCACGGAGAATATCAAGTCGATAGTCAATTTCACGCCAGGTAGCGGCAAGCATGTCGGCATCCACAGAGGCTATTGCGGTTGTAATTCTGGCTTTTAAGTCATCAATGTTCGACACTCTCCTCCTATAAACATTGCCCTTTACAAATCCCCAAAGGAAAAAGTCCAGCGGCGTTATGGTGAATGAATATTACAAAACGTTGTTTTACTTGATAAAAAGTCATTTTCCTCAAACAAACCCGGGATTTAAAGCTAAGAAACCGTGCCCGGTGTTGAAAATCGGTACCTACTCGAGCAGCATTTGAAATAGATTCAAAGAAGTACGAACGATGATACCCTGGCTTGAAATTGACTATCGACTTGATATTCTCCGTGCCACGAAGGGGGCACACGTGGAAGTTTGTTGACAAGGGTCATGAAACTTTTTGAGTCTATCTAACCATTTATGTTATTAATTTTAATCTATATTTATTATTTTATGAGTTATTAAACATCAAAATGGGTCCGGGACTTTATAACCACCCTATATAAACTCTCTTTTAGTTTTTATGGCTATTTCATTCATATATAGAATGGAGGGTTCTGTATAGTTGTAACGTACTCTTCCTTGAAGTTAGTTCACTTGGGATGAAGCCTTAACATAGAACCTCATAGATATAATAAAAACGCAAAAATTATTTAAATCAGTAATAAATGACTAGGTGATTAGAGCTGGTATATTTAATGGAAGGTGATAAAAAATAAGTTCAAATTACTAACTACTGACATGGTGGAGAATCTTTCATAAAAGACTTATTGGATTCATGCACTTAATTCACTGTCTGTTCAACAAGCTTCAAAGGGTATCATTTTAACTCGGTATAAGTTAGCACTACATACACCGTAATATATTTGATCCCATTGCATTTCAATAATTCTATATTCATAAACAGAAACGTAATTTCTTCACATGCCGCTGCACCCAACTCGTGGAGAACTCGTGTTGACTTCATGCTCAGATTCAGGACTTCATTATTTTGTAGCAGAAATTAATTCTAAATCCATTGAATCTACTCTCTAAAGCACTATGCATAGCAACTACACAACCACAGATAACAAATTATCAGATTATCGCATAAAATAACAGTGGCAATCAGAATCCCGCAGATTTTGACATAATTTGTGAAACTTAAAGAAATAACAGAATATGGAGCTAATTCGCGTGCAAATTTTACAGTTCAGGATACCGCGATAACCCTCAAAATTACCAAATGAGTCATCATCGATCACTCGACTACCTCTACAAAGCAGTTTGGTACAGAGTCTGGATTAAAAATATTTGTTATAATTGTTATATATTTTTTATAAATTAACATTTTAAATATCACGCTTTAGAAAAAACGATACTTTAGTGTAAATAAAATATCAGAATTCTGAAAATACTTTTATGTATGTTGTTATGAAATTTACTCGAATAATAATCACCTCAAGTTTTACGATCATGTTTAAAAATTCCATTATTTGAAATATAATACGCAATAAAAAACGCATTTATTATTTTAGTTAAATATTAAAAAATAAGTAAATTAAATCCCTTCTATGAAAGAAAATTATCTAAATTTACTTTACTTATTTAAATAAAAAATAAGCTTTCGATAAATTATTTATCCTTTCTCTTTCTCATTTCAATTTACTCCAGAAAATTGCGTCTAAAAAGTAAAAATATATTTTTCATTATTTTCATTTTCGCATTTTCTTTCGTGAAATGAGAAGATTCAAATATATAGCAATAAAAAAAAGAAACATTATTCATTAACCAACATTGCAACACAATAGAATAATTTTGAAAATATCGTTTAAATTAAAATTTTATCAAAAACAAGCAGTTATGTAAAAAAATTCTAAATGCTGTATAAAATCCCTTAAATTTTTATTTTATAATTCATGTGTCTGTATTATAAAATAAAAATTTAAGGGATTTAAATAACAAACGCATTTTACTTTAGATCTTTCATGTGAAATTAATAAACAAAATAGTTAATTAAAATTAATTTCTATAAGTTAAAAAATGCATATTACTTTGAAAAAATTCTGTTTCGAGAATAGAAAATAGCGCAGAGAATAAAATCATGCCGTATTGTCTGTTTTTTCCCTATGAAATTATGCAATGCGATGACTGCTCTACTTCATCTTCATGTACTGAAACATTTGTTTTTGTAATAACATTGTTATTGAGAAAGAATACATTTTTTACTGCAAATTAAAATCCACCAACATTTTCCTTTACACTTCATGAGTTTATATGTTTCAAAACAAAAAAAAAAAAAATGAATAATTTACAGTAGACATTTTTAAGCAAAATTAATTAATAAAATAAGGAATTAAGATTCATTTCGTTAGGTAAAAAATATATTTCTTTGAATAAATTAATTTTTGAGAAAATAAAATAATGCGGTGAATAAACACATTAAACAATATCTATTACTTTAATTTTTTTCATCTTCATGTACCGATACATTTGCTGTTGAAAACACATTATTATTGAAACAAAAACTTCCTTAATTACAAGTTAAAACCACCAAAATGTTTCTTTACACTTCAGTCGTTTATATATTTAAGTTAAAACAAAAATATTTCTGTTAGCTATTCTCAAACGAAATTAATTAAAAACTAGTCGGATGTAGCAATCCCAAAACTTTCTGCTATCTCATACATGTTAATACTTCCTGAAAAATGCGGTATAGAAGAGCCACCAGTTAGATGATTTACACGAAAATCTAATTAGCAACAACTTTAGTCAACTTCTAACTGAATCTCAAGTTTAATGAAAAACCGTGCATTAGTTTTTGAGATAGATCTATTGCGGAAATCGTAAAAAAATTCTGCATACCAGCGCCACCTGTTAGGCAGTTTTCCCCTAATACTAATCAGGACCAATTTATATCAGGGACTAACAGAATCTTAAATTTGATGAAAATTCACGTATTAGTTTCTGAGATACATCTATTGCGGAAAAACCTAAAAAATGCAGCATAGCAGAGCCATCTGTTGGGCGATTTACACCACAAACCAAACATTACTAACTTATATCAAGGACTAACTGAATCTGACGTTTCATGAAAATTCGTGCATTAGTTCTTGAGAAAGAGCAATTGCAATAATTCAGCACTGCAGCGCCACATGTTGGGCGATTTCGCAAAAAAAAAGAAATAGGAACTAAATTATAACAAGGACTAACTGAATCTGAAATTTTATAAAAATCCGTGCATTCGTTCTTGAGATATAGCTATTGCGGAAATCGTGAAATATGCAGCATAGTAGCGCCTCCTGTTGGCCGATTTATACCAAAAAGTAATCAGCACCAATTTATATCAAGGGCTAACTGAATCTAAAGTTTTATTAAAATCCGTTCATGAGTTCTTGAGATACAGTGCCCACAATATTTGTGTCACACACAGACAGACAGACAGACAGACTCACAGAGAGACATTTTGAAAAATAATGTTTTTTCGGTATCTCTGACCCCTAAAACTTGTAAATCCGTCGAAAACCGGAATTCGAAAATTTTCACGAATGCTTTCTTCTTGTAAAGATAGAAGAAAGTAAAAAATCATTAACATTTATTTCTATATGTTAAGAAATCAATTTCTTTAAATAATCTCTTAGAGTATAACATAGCGTAGATAATAAAAACATTAAATATTATCTTTATATTTACTATGCATTATTAACTGCAATGTCTGTTTTACTTTCTCTTTATTATGCTGAAACACTTTTGAAACACCTTTGATAAATACACTTGTGTGCAAAAATTAAGGACGAAGCCGATGAATTAGCATAAAAGCCGAGCAAGGCAAGAGAACGGATTGTTTAAATAGTTTTGGTCACTTGTCCCATATTCTCACTTATTGGAGATCTTATGGTATGATTTCGGTCGATGTGGAAAACTTCTGCACGACGACACATTCGAAAAAAAATATCGTACTTGTTATTTTTGCACAATAGTGCCTTTCAACTTTGCTTGTTTTCATAATATTCTTTATAAAAAATATCGATTGATAATTTGTACTTTCTAATTTTAACATTACGCTCAGTATTCCACTTTTCTTAAAAGTAATAGAATAATTGTACAATAAATTTATCTAGATTAGCGCTTTTGTAAATATAAAAAATACATGTAGCTCTACATTTTCAAATATTTTTATAAGAATACATGGAAATAATATATTACAATTTTTGATTAACTCATACTGGACAATCGCACCATAAAATATAATAAATAAAGACTCATAACCTTGCTTAACCCTTTCTGGCACAGACAAATTTTGTTGTAAAATGATTAAATCATTGAAGTACACCGGAATTTATATACGACTTTTAAAAAAATTAAAAACTTGTTACTTTACACATTCATTATTAATGCAAATTTTTTTAAAAATATTCTTGTTGCCATTTGTATGTTTGGAATTAAATTTAGGTATCCCGATACGGGTGCACTCGTCGCCAACGAAATACTCAAGGTCTGAGGACAAGAGTTGTGACGTCATCACTAATCGACCGACTTCGCACTAGTGTTGGAATTCACACCGGGAAATTTTGAATAGCAATTTCCTTTTCTTTTATGTGTGGAATATCTATTATCTTATAAAACAATAATAACCCTTTAAACTTACTGGTATGAATTTGAAATCCCCCAATAAAATATCAACCAGATGCGGCAAAATTGTGGCATTCCGCATCTGGCTGAATTTTTATTTTGGGATTACGAATTGTCACCAGTAAGTTAAAATAGTTAGTATTGTTTTATACGATGATAAATATCCCACAAATAAAAGAAAATTGCTATTCATAATTTTCCGGTGTGAACTCCAACACTAGTGAGAAGTCGGTCGATTAGTGATGACGTCACAACTCTTGTCCTCAGGCCTTGATTATTTCGATGGCAACGGCACACTGCGTCGGAAAGGGTTAACCTATTACCCGTTGGTGTTGCGTTCACACAACAGTAAAAATAAATACCCATGCTTGAATTTACTACAATGCTACCACTATTTATAAATTAAAAAAAAAAATCTTATTTAACAAGAGAAACTTTGATCATTAAGTAAAACAAATATTTTCTTACAAAATTTGTGGTGACAATCATTCTTCTGCAAAAAAAGCTGAAGATCCCTATGTTTAGTTTCGGCGGTTAATGGGTTAATGGTACACAAAACACGAACTTTAATAAGCTAAAAGTTAAATTCTACGTTTCGAGCTGCTTCTACAGCCGTGTTCAGGAAAAATATGATGGTTAAATGGCTAAAAGTTCAGAGATGTACGCTTCCTGTGATAATTTCTCGAACATTGACTAAAGATATGAAAACAAAAATATAATGGTGCCATCCAGTGAAAATAAATACTTATTGATGAAATGAGTTCAAATAAATCAAAAGTTCGATTAAAGAAATCAAGAGTGTCACTATCTACGCATGAGGGTCAGAACTGCATAACTCTGCATTTCAGTCATTCATTAAAAGAGCATTTATGGTTTGCTCAGATGACCAATTAAATGAAGAAATCGAATTTATACAGAAAATAGCACTTGATCATGGTTTTCCAGCAAAATATATAGATAAGATAATTCAAAAGTACAACGCTCTCCCACCTTCGGGCCAAAGACAGGATAATAATCAACTTGTGGTGTACAGTGAATTTCGCTATATTCCCACTATATTCGAAAAGCTAAAAAAGAGCATACAGAAATATACTATAAAGTTGGTCGCTATTCCACCTCCTTACCTCATTGATATCGTCAGTAATAAGATCGACACGTTCCCAAACGATCAAAAATCTGGTATGTATGAAATCCCTATAACTTTACCTAATAATGTTGAAAAAGTCTACATCGGCATAACAAAACGTAAGCTTTCAGTAAGGATCATGGAGCATCACAGGGCCATTAACCATTATCTACTGCATTATGATCTACTGGAATTTTTTTCCTGTGATATTTTCTTTTCAGTTACTACAAGGAAAATTATAGGGCAAACATAAAAAATACTCCCTGTGATAAATTTAATTCCTTAGAGGTAATTAATTAAAGTGGTACTTTAATGTACCGCCAGTAAACTATGACTAAAATCGTAACGGAAAACCCACACGGTATTTCAAATGGCACCATAATTGTGGTAAAATATTTTCGATTTAATAAGTATGTGAAATATAGCCTTCTGCGTATTTACAAATAAATATTTTGGCAAATTTCCGATGCCAATCATTTATTTCAACACTTTAGAATTGAAAAGCCCCTGAAAGGGTTAAAAAAAACTATAGGTTTCGATCTTGATAGCAGTCCTATAGTTATGCGACGTCTACATTCTAGGGATAAAATGTTCTCTAACATCTCCACTTATGCAATATATGAATTTATATATGCCATTTCTAGCATAGCAAAAAAGAGCCGGTGCCAAAACTTTTTCGATTTCCTATAAAAAATAATAATGAAACAGAAAAGTAATAGAGGAAAATTATTACTACACTACATTTTAGTAATTACATTATAAAGCAAATGAAAACGACAGATAACTACACAGGCGAAAAGTAAAGTTTTTCTCCACGGTAATTATAAGTACCACTAACTAATTCAACTGTTAAATAAAATAAATACACCGTTTCCCTAAAATAGCTTGTCAGATTCTATTCTACGATCATAATGAACACATAAAAAAAATCCAACACTTATCTTATATCCTTTACTGTGTTTGCAGCAATAAAAAGACGACCGTGACAATCTGTACAAAATGTCGGCACAAAACACTTCGACTGCTACAAACATAGCCTCCTTCCTCGCTAAAATAACAAATCTAGAACAATTGCTGCCATGTATTAGGAGAAAGTGGAGATAAAAGAGTGTTTTTGCAAAGTACCATTAGAATATAATTGAAGTGATTGAAGTGTTTAAAGTGAGTGATACTTATAAGTACCGTC
The DNA here is from genome assembly GCA_963932465.1 of Maratus speciosus. Lineage (NCBI taxonomy): Eukaryota > Metazoa > Arthropoda > Arachnida > Araneae > Salticidae > Maratus > Maratus speciosus. Next base: position 247,177,426 of record OZ010797.1, on the reverse strand, counting down.
AGTAAATAAAGGGTTAAACAACGTAAACAGAATACATCTCTTTCTAGGTTCTACTTGGCTAATGAAGTCTGCTATATTAAATTTGATGATTCAAAAATTATATTTCTGTGCAATAACCCTTTTGAGAGTAAAATTAGAGAATTAGTTGAAATAATTGCACGTGAGAATAAACCTTGTAATGATAATTTATCGTGCAATATTCCAAAAATCTGGCATAATATCATAAAGTCATAATTCTGTATCTAATTGCAATATTTCAATTTAAACTTGAATCTTGTTGCCAAAAATTTGAATGAAAACTTTGTTGAATGTGGTTCTGACTCTCATTTGCAGATGTTGACACTCGTGGTCTGTTTAATCGAACTTTTGATTTATTCGAACTCATCTTATCAATAAGTATTTATTTTAACTGGATGGCACCACTATATTTTGGTTTTCATACAGTCAGTGTTCCATAAATTATCTCTCGTACAGGAAGCCTACATCTCTGAGCCATTTAACCATCATATTTTTCTTGAAGACGGCTGTGGAAACAGGTCGAAACGTAGAATTTAATATTTAGCTTATTACATTTCGTGTTTTGTGTACCATTAAGCAAGGTTATTTGACTTTATTTACAATTTTTGAGTTATGAAAGCTTTGTTTGTAATTTTTTAAACTTTTTTTTTCGCCTATTTTATTTTAAAATATAAATTTTTAGAATTGCGGCTTAGAATTTTCTGTAAATATTTCCTTCACCGTAAGCCTTACATAATGGCAATTACACTTTTTGAAAACTTTTTTCATAAATATTAATACATACAGACGTTAAATTTCATTTTAGATATTAAAGATTTTATAGTTATATATCTTCAGATTTAATTCTCCAGAATATCTTCAGAATTAACAATTTCTGCAAACTTCGCTACATTTCCACTTTAAAAGATATTTATACTAAGCTTTACAAATAAAGATGTTTTAGCTTAAATTGCTGAAATTTCGGCAAAATTATTGTACGCACATTTGGGCGCTAAAATATTATTTTGCTTATTCTCGTTTTCAAATATACATCATTTTGGTATATTTGCTCTCGTCAGTTATTTCAAATTCATTATTAACTCTTTTATGAGTTTTGTAATTAAAAAAATATTTATTCCAAAACTTTAAATAAACATTGCAAAACTTTAGATAACGAAGATTCTTCCAAAAATACATCTTAATTAATGATTTACACATACCATTTTCTAAATGTTTGCAATGTCATATGTATTGTTTTAATTAATTTTCAGAAAGTTTTTAATTTTTCTTTTACATCTAACACATATGACTACACTCATGTCCAAATTTATCTTTACAGTTATTCAGCTTTTTCTAAACACTGCTTGTCACATATTATTGCACTTTTTAAATTTTTCCTGCAGCAATTTTATATAATATGTAGTTATCGTAATTTTTAAATTTGTATTTATGTTTTATAATGTTATTTATGATTCCACACAAATTCATAAAATTATAGTTCACAGCTTTTGAGAAATCCATCATTTTATGCATGTAAAGTTAATTTTGGACATTAGTGTATTTCATCCTTTAATTGAAATTATTTTTATCATCAAAATGCATATTATATACCCATGGTCGGCAACTGGCAGACCGCGGTCCACATCCGGGACGAGGAAGGTCGATGCTTGGACAGCCGAAAAGGCTATAGCAAATGAAGAAGAATTTATTCCTTTTCGAACAATTCTCTAATTTAAAAAGAAGGATTCTGAAATGCACACTGCCGTGTTGCTAAGTTTTGTGTCAGATCTTGTGAATGAATTTGAAGCAAGATTCCAACTCTTTGCATAGATAGGTAAGTTGTCTTAATTCTTTAAATCATCGCCTTATGAAGTTGCTGCAGCTGCAGAATAGACTGATGTGGCTGCGAAGTTGTTCAGTATTGAAAAACCTTTGCTTCAAATGGAGATATTTAACTTCCATGAAGATATTTCCTTGCAAATGTATAAAACTCCATCCCTTGAAGAATTTTGGGATAACCATGTTTAAGCGAAGTAGAAAAATCGCAAAAAACTAGCTATTAACCTGGCTACAATATTTGACTCCACATATATATGTGAAACAACTTTCTCCAAAATGAGTTTTTTGAAGAACAAATATCGTTGGAAATTAACGGACGCCCACCTTGAAGAACTCTTTGTATTCTTAGCTATTCCCCACGTGAAACAAACTATCAAAAACTTTCTTAAGACCGCAAGTATAATTTTTCACATTAATTTTTCTACGAATACCCACCTTTTCTATTTTATTATGTGTATGTAAAAATTTTCAAAACGTATGCCTGTGTATGTAGTAATTTTTAAGAACGAATAATTGACTTTTCTATTTTGTTTTACATACATCTGTATTAAAAATAACAATTTAAAAGTAATAAGTACTTATATTACTTATGTGTTTTTTTCTCTGGACCTCGATAAAATTCTTCAAAAGCATTTGGACCCCCCTTAACCCTTAAATGCCGGGTGTTGCTTTTCGGCAACATACCCTATTTAGGCTATAAAATACTATTAGAATAATATTGAAGCAAAAATGCCTCATGTTGCCAATAAAATACATTCTGAAAATATTATTAAATCGATTTTCAACATGTAGATAGCAACACTTGTGCTGTTTAAGAATAAAGATAGATTTATTATTTCAATTGTTGCTACTCTTTCTTTTTGTTTTGTTTGGAAACTTACGAAATACCCTATTTTGTTCTGCAGTGAACAAGTAAAATTTATTTCTTATTATAGTTCCTAAAATTCTTGTGTGTTTAATACTATAGAATTTTATCAAATAAAATTATTTTTTCAATTAAAGACCAGTATTGCCGATTAGTAACAAACTGTTTTTTAGCCGTTAACAATACTTAAAACTAAATATGATTTTTTTAAGTATTTTTCCCATAATTTATTTAAAAAATGAAAGACGAAAAACATTATTACAATGATTTTTAAAAAATCAGGCAGTTAAGGGTTAAAATTAATTGCCTACCCCTGTTCTATACATTGCGTTCACTATAGCTATATTAATTCATTATATTTTTCCGTCCTTGCTTTTAAAATTCGGTACTTCAGAAATTTAAAATAAATCAATACATCTAAATAGAGCAATTTTAAATTGTTCTCATTACGCGTGAGAGTATTAACTGTTAACAAATTTCAAGTTTACGAGCTCTCTAATTAACTACGCGCGATAATAAGCTTTGTTAAATCTTTTAATGTGTATTACATAATAATATAATTTTCAATGTTGTTAAGGGCTGCTAATTGTATGCTGACAAGCTTTTATGATAAAATTAAAATTTTATACTTGTACGTCAGTGCAGAAAGTTATTTATAATACATAGTTTTAAATTTCAGCATAATAAATAATCGTTAATTATCTCGAAATATTTCATCATAATTTCATACTTTGTTTTGTGACATGTTCCTTAATGCATTCGTATAAAAAGTTTACGTTTTCATGGGTTTTGTATGTACAGTCGTGGGAAAAAAAAGTAAACACCGCCTACTAACTCCTCAACAAATTATCGTAGACGAAACTTACTGGTACCGAACGATTGGAAATAAAGTCTACTTTTAAATAATGTATATAAAATTTGCTCCACATATTAAAACGAATACAAACTTCATTTTTTTCAATACCAATACCCAATTTTAATGAGATATTTCAAATCTTCGGTTCAAACTATGCTTACACACCAAATTTCCAGTCATTTGAATGATAAGTTATTGAATTATAAGCATTCAAAATTTAGTGCTTCTAATGTTAAATTACATTTTCATATTTTTATTTATATCTCCAGAAATTATGCTCTTAATGTGCTAATTTTTTGTGTAGCAATAATACAAATATACCCAAACATAAATACGCTGAATTTGCAATTTTTATAATTTATGACATGAATTATGAATTAATATTCTAAAAAATTATGAATTGCAACCTACAATTTTTTTGATGGATTTAGATTTAATATGTCCTGCTTTATGAAAATCCAAAATTTCACATTTTTCGTCCAAGTAATTTTCAAATTATTTAAAAATGGCAAAATGATGGTTTAAGGGGCCGTCTATAATAGAAGTGACTAGATATTTTGAAATATCTTCTGCTGTCCTGTAATCTAGCAAGCTTCATTGACTTCTTAAGGTGCCTTGATCAAGATGGGGATTTCTCTTGGCTGACAATCGAGTTCTGAACTTCAATTTGGATACAGCCCTTAAAATACGCTCGTTTTAAAATAATAAATTTCTCAGAAACTTATGGTACGAATTGCATAAAAATTTGTTTGTAGGCTAATTGAAAGGTGTAGAGTTCATTTATGTTGTCAGAATTCTGTACTGCTATTGTAAAAAGCAAAGTTATGGTTCGTTTTAATATGTAGATGGCCCCCTAAGGAAATTATATCTATATCGTTTAAAAGTTGATTTTATTTCCAATCGTTCGGTACCAGTAACGTTCTTCTATGATAATTTGTTGAGGAGTTAGTAGGGGGTGTTTACTATTTTTTTCCCACGACTGTACAAACTAATGTTCAGCAGTATGAAAATAATCTTTCTTTTAAAATTTTGCTGTGAAAGAAAATGCTTTTAAGGATATATTTTTGTGAAACAAACTACCTAGTACGTTTTTTAATGGCCGATCTTTGAAGGAATCATCATGGCGGATAGTGCAATCGTATCGGAGACCATTGTTGATGGACCAATCAAACAGTAGATGAATCATTCGTAGACCATTGAGATAACCCGAATTTTTATATATTGATTGACCAATCCTATCGCCTGATTTCTTGTATATAATAGCGGTCATAACGACGGATATTTCGATAGTACAGTCGAAGCTCGATTATCCGAAGTAATTGGGACCGACCCTCTTTCGGAAAATTGAAATTTTCGGATAATCAAGAATGCTTCAATTTTAAGATTAATGAGAACTATATGCAACATTTCTTATTATTGTAACAAGTGCTTAATAAAAATAAAGCAATAACAAAATAGAAACAAGAATAAATTTCCTAAATTTTAATTTTGAAATTAAGTACCTTTTACGTATATCACAATGTTTAAAAAATGATTTTTTTGTCGCAGTTTCGCTTGCCTTTGCTTTGAAGCTCTATCGTGGAGTTTTTTAATAATATTAGTTCACCGTTATCACAGTCTTTCTGCTGCTCCAGCCTTGCAAAACATTCAAAAGCTTTAGAATTGCTAATTCGTTCGTTTCCTTCGTTCCACTTCGCAACTTACGGGAGCTCAAGTTAAATTCAAAGGAACTCTAAGAAAGAGGATCGAAAATATTTGTATATACTATACTCGCAGTTCGGAAGGGACCGCTTGCACACAAGAAATATGAGAATTAAAAAAAAAAACTTTTAAACTGAATTTTTTACACAAGGGTGATAGTAAAAAATTAAAAAGCTTTAAAAATGGATTTCGATAAGAGTTTCGGATAAGAGTGGTTCTACTATAGTTATTTTGTCAACATTAACTTATCACATTATCATTATAGGCATGAGAAATATGCATTGTCTTTATGTAGAATTCTGAGGAATATTTTTTATTGTAACTGTTATTTCTCAAATCGTAGAACTTAAAGTGCTAGCATGCATATTGTTTCTTTCCAGATGGAATATTACAAAAGAATCCCTCAGTAAATCAGTGTTTCACTCAAAATGACCATTAACTCAAAAGCTGCATTAAACGTTATCCGAGTACCAATCATAAGCATTTTCTTTTTTAAAAGAACTTCTGAAAAACACCGTAAAATTAAAGAAATGCGCAGAACCTTTGGAAAGCTCGGCTATTGTTTTAATTTTCAAAATGCAAAAATTATCGTTTATGCCAATAGCACCTCCGAATTGAACTTCGTCGAAAATTTGGCTATTTTTGTCTTAATCATGAGGTTATTGTTAACGAAAACGGCCTGGAAAAACTAGTCCTATCCTACCTTATCTTTCAATTATTAATATTAGTCTTGAGTATTTATTTTTATATATGATTTTTACATTTGCATATATTATCAAGATTCATATCTATTGCATTTGCATGTTTTTAGCCCCGGTACGGTATGCTATTCTTTTCTCCCAACTTATTTTGTATCGTCTGCAAAAAATAATGCTACCTTACAGAAGACAGCCGTAAAACTAAGCAGTACGATTAAATACTCTATAGCAATTTTTTAAACTTCTAAGCATCGCGCATTTTCAATTTTTTACAGTCGTATTGAAAAAAAAAGTACTTTGAAATGTAATTTTGAAAACTTCATCTCCATTTATTTTTGAAATATTAATTTTTTTGTAGTTTTTGGGGACATTTGCTTAACATTGGCAACTTAAGTACTCCGTTTCTGTAGAAAGTAAAGGAAAAATAGTTGTAAAATATTAATTATATATTTTTTTGTTGCAATTTTTTCATAACAGCCAAAAGGAAGTGTAATTAAAATACGTGCTATTTTGAAAAAAAAATATATAAACGTATAATTTCTGTTCAAACATGGAGCTATTATAAACTATATTTAATTTTAAGTATCTATATTAATGTTACAAACAAATGAAAGCCTATGAATCATTAGACAGCCGTTTTTTTTTGGTCGAGTTTCTTTAATGACGGCATCTTTTTGCTGCATTTGTGTATTATTTCATGCTATGCCTACTGTACTGTAGATGTTTAAGAGTAGATCGTAAATGTGGAATTCTTAAGCGGATGCGAATGACGTCATTTTACATAAAATAAAATCGCGTGCTGTAAGTCTTAAAATCGAAATGTGTTTTGTACTATTTATATATACATATTTTTTTTTTTATCAGATGGCGACACTAAATTCTGATAAAGCAGAATTCTTGTTTTCTAGTTCATTTATTTCTTTTATCATATCTGTCTTTAGTTCTGTGATTTTTCCTTTATCTCTTAATCTCTTTCGGCCCATACATATATATCTATCATTCATCATTGTGATATCTTTTAATCTTTTGACTCTGCTTTTATTCTATTTGCTTCATATTTCGCATTATAGTATGTGTTATTCTGATTCAGTATTACTCTTGTGTGACTGACTGATATCTTTTGCTTTCTTATTGGATGTTTCTTCAAGTTTTCCATTTCTCTTCTATTTCTTATCAGTCTTGCTCCCTCTTTCAAATGGTACCACGTGTTCTTTGTGCTTGATGAAGAAAGACAAAGATCTTCCGAAAGGCTTGCGCATTTCTATATTTTTAGGGATTTTTGAGAATTTATTTTGATCTTATTGTATCACACCTGCTTGTTCAATATGTTACTGGCATAAACATTTTAAGTTTTATTTATTTTTTATTATGAGAGAAACTAAACTTTTTTGGCACATTAGAACTGCTAAGCTTGCTCTTCACTTTTAAAAAATATGCAGCATTCTGGCAGGTCATTCGACCGTTTTTTGAAAAAACGGTTTTATAACCATAATTTAACTATATTCTGACCATAAAATGGCCAATATGGCCAATAATATGGTCAGAATAGTGTTAAAATTACGGTTGTGTAGCCGTTTTCGAAAAAAAAAAAAAAAAAAAAAAACGGTCAAATGACCTGCCAGAATGCTGCAAATTTTTAACAGTGTTGTTTTTATTTCGAATTATCTGAAAATACATCGTTATTTGAATTATAAAGATGAAATGAAGTGAATACAGGTCATATTAGTTAGAGTAGGAAGTAAAGGGTTCCCTTGAATAAAATCATTAGGAAAAGCTTTATGAAGAATACTGGAAGGAATTATATTCAAATGAAGAATAAGACCTTTCTCATTTTTAAAAATAATATATTAGCAATGATGGAATTATTATATTGAGAAAAAAAAGTACTAACAAGGGAACCACTTTTGGTATTGCTCGCACCTTGTATTGAGACCTGGTGCATTTTAAAGCCCTATATTATGAAGTTTGAGAATCGATAAAATTTTTCTGTTAAAATAATATTTATTGATTATACAGCAGCATATCTTTCTGAAAATGCAATTTTAGAGACCACTTATCGGACTATTAACATTGATTTTTTTTAAAGAAAGCATTTAAAAATAAAAATTAGTTAATAATAAGCATAAAATATTGAAAAAAGTTTTAAAATTGCTTCCAAAACCCACAAATTTGATTTTGAAAAATTACCACTTTATTTTCATATTTTTGGCGGGGAAACAGTTGGCGTTTATTTTCAAAAGTAGAGCTTTTCGGCAACCCTAGCCAAATGTCATAGCTGAATTTGTAATAGCTAGAAATTGCAATGTCTGACCTATTTCGCCACAGTAATTTTTCTAAATTGTGTAAAAATATTAATTTACTTATGATTACTTTTACGAAAGGACCATATAATACAGCAACATTTCATTTTAAACATTCGAAACTTTATTTCATTCGATTTCAAAAGAAAACTGTTTGCTTATTTCGTATTTCACTATAAAATAGTTTTCAATGATCTTCGAAGCTTTTATAGGATTATATTTATTACTTATATATTTATCGTCTGCATAGAAAAAAAAATAAAACCCTAATATTTGGTTCTTATGCTATCAATTAAAAAAATTGCAATTTGATATAATTCTAGTAATACGTTCTGTACATTTTCCGTTTGGATAAAGCGGGCAGAAAATTTGTAGCGCCATATTTGGCGATTTAACTCACTTTTGGCGTGAAATAAACAAATAAATATGTAATAATAAAAAATTAAAAGTATAAAAAAGTGTATAAAATATTATTTTAACAGAGATATTTTTTCGGTTCTCTAACTTTTATGTATAGGGCTACAACGCACCAGGTCTCGATGCTAGGTGCGAGCAACACCACCAAAAGTGGTTCCCTTGTAAGATTAAATGTGAGAAGTCTTGCACAGAAAATATGTATTAGAAAGAAAAAACATATCCTTGAGTAACACAGGCGACATATTAACGGTGGCAACACCTGATCACAAAATTTCCTTTTTACTAAGTTTTTTTTTTTTTTTTTTTTTTTTTTTTTTTTTTTTACTTCGCAGCTTTGTTCTGGTTTTTAAATTAATTTTCATCATCATTATTATTATTTTTTAATTTTATCTCTAATGCTTGCAGCCCGAATACGAAAGAACATCACGTTTGAACTTAAAACACTATGAAACGTTCATCAATTGTTCCCGACTAATTTTAGAGGAATGTAAAAATTAAAACTTCATCAATCTATAATAATAAAAGAACAGATCGCTCTGTGTGTGTGTGTGTCGGCGATGGCTAGCAAAGTCTGCGGTACGTACGAGGTTCAAAATTTTTCCGAAGAGAGTCCAAAGCCTCTCCTAATGCACCTGACCCTCAGAATTTTAATATTCTAATTATTAGCTGAGTAATTAATTTACAAACACAACTCACTTTCATCAAAATACACTTTTTTCTCGGCTTTTTTGAATCCGTTTGCTTTCGGTTGGTTGGTTGTATAAATTTTTCTCAGAAGAAATTAAATAAACCGGGATAGCAATGACGTTGGGTCTGTTCAGAAGTGCAGTTCGCGCCGAGCGCGCGCTCAGAAGTTTTTACCGTGGAGTAGGTCTTATCGAAGAAAGGATTTTTAAAATAATTCAATTATTTCATTATTTTTATGGTTCAAAACCGATAAAACCAACGACTATATTTCTTTATCCTTCGAAAAAATTGTTTTCGTAACAGAAGTACATGCCTATGTTCACTCAGATAAAATCCAAAATATTCGGGAAAATCATCACGTGACCTACTTCATCGAATTTAGCCCGTTAGTGTTTAAAATTTGACAACCAACTACTCAGAAAATTTTTATGGGCGATTTGATCACGTGATTGTGCATTTTGTTTATGTTTTATTGGTTGTGCTTTGTCTGGTATGTTGATTGGTACAATTTAACAATTCAACTGGTGATATAAAAATTTTAACTTTTTAACAATTTTCTTTTTATTTATTTTAAAAATGATTTATCAGTTGCTTTATATCTTCCGTGATAAATAGAATATTGTTAATAAACCAAGATTGTGATATCAAAATATGAGATTTGTTTTTAATCTACTATACTGGATGGATTTCAATGGAATTTGAACTGTTATTTAGACAGTTTTTCAGAGAAGGTTTTAATATATCTATACTAATAAAAGAACAAAATCGCTTTGTGCATGTCGGCGATGACTAGCGAAATCTACCGCAGGTAGAAGTCTGAAAATTCAGGAGTGATTAGTCCAAGACATGTCCGGATGCACCTGAGGCTCAGAATTTAAATTTTTTAAAGGACCGGGGGCCCCTGGGCCCCTTTACGTTTATATGCACTAAATTGTTAATAACATTCCTCTTTTCAATCCGATCTTCTTCTTTTCTGGGGTGAATTCTCCTTTCAATATCTGCCTCATTTCTACATTTCAGTTACGACCCTGGCACCCTTGCAAGGTGCCCAGTACAGAGCCCCTCGAAGTTTTAGTGCACTAAATTGCTAATAACATGCTTCTTTTCTATCCGATCTTCTTCGTTTTTGGGGCGAATTCTCCTTTCAGTTTCTACCCCATTTCTACACTGCAGTTAAGACCCTGGTACTCTTGCAAGGGGCCCGGTACAGGGCTCCTTGATGTTTAGTGTACTAAATTCTTAATAAATTGCTTCCATTTTATCCAATCTTCATTTTAGGGATACTTTCTCCATTTAGTTATTCTCCCGTTTCTACAATTCAGTTAAGAGCATGGGCCTGTCTAGGGTCCGGTAGGGCCCGGTACAGGGCGCCTTGATTTTTTGTGTGCCATGCGTTTTTCACACCCCAATTTTCTGGGGTGAATTCTCCTTTCAATATCTGCCTCATTTCTACATTTCAGTTACGACCCTGGCACCCTTGCAAGGTGCCCAGTACAGGGCCCCTCGAAGTTTTAGTGCACTAAATTACTAATAACATGCTTCTTTTCTATCCGATACTCTTCGCTTTTTGGGGTGAATTCTCCTTTCAGTTTCTACCCCATTTCTACATTGCAGTTAAGACCCTGGTACTCTTGCAAGGGGCCCGGTACAGGGCCCCTTGATGTTTAGTGTACTAAATTCTTAATAAATTGCTTCCATTTTATCCAATCTTCATTTTAGGGATACTTTCTCCATTTAGTTATTCTCCCGTTTCTACAATTCAGTTAAGACCATGGGCCCGTCTAGGGTCCCGTAGGGCCCGGTACAGGGCGCCTTGAAATTTTGTGTGCCATGCGTTTTTCACACCCCAATTTTCTCACTTTCGCAGTGCGTAATTTTAAAGTTGAGTCTTGAACTCTTCTCCCAAGACCAACACTCACATAATTTTATTGGGGCCTCAGGGCCCTTTTTTAAGCATTTCCCCAATTGTTTGCGCATTTCTTTCAAATTATATTGTAATGATTAATTCATACCCTATGCTTAATTTTGACTAATCGAAGATCTAATACGCTAAGTACTAAAACGCTAACAAGGAAGGTCTCCATACGGGCATACTCAGAAACATCTGAAAAAAATACAGAATGTTCTTCTCACGTGGATACATAATGTTTATAAAAAACATTTTTGGCGGAACTTCGATACAGCATATGTAAACAAATAATGAAAATTTCGTTTATTAGGCGATTTATCACCGGTTGGCTATGAAATAAAATTTCAAAAAACACGCTTTTATGTCGTATACTCTTTAAGCAAAAAAATTTCTATGTTGAATTTGAAAAATAAGTTTAATTTAAATAACTTTAGTTTTGTCATTTTTAGTTTGTTTTAACTACAGTTTTGTCATATATATAATTAGATATTTTTATAATAAAATTTAAATATTATGTTTTACTATTTATAACAAAATTTAAATTGATTTAAATTGTTTCAAGCACAAAAATAGGTCTCATTGAGCATTGCCGATTTGATTTTGTTGCTATGGAAACAGCGTTTTCTTCGATGTGGAAATTTATTAAGGCAGAATTCCTCATGTGGACTTTATTTATGAACAGCCGTTTAAATTTAAAAAGCTGGCTATAAATTGAAACAGATATTTGTATCTTGCAAAGCATAGAAAATATTTTTCCAGTAGTAAAAATAGATAACTAAAGGAACCACCAACATGTTTAAAATATATATATATATAATAAACTCTTTCATTGATTAAATTTATTACGTTCAAATCCATTAAATACCGCGCATTCTAAAAATCAATTAAGCAATTTTCAGAAGGATTAAAATCGTTTGGTTTTGGCGAGGAAAATCCTGCTCGCCAGATCGCGTGTAGCTTTCGTATTTTCGCGCCAAAAATTCGAAAGTATTTAATTGTTTTACAGATTTTCTACTGTAATTCCGCCGCTAAATTTAACTGATCCTTTATTACACATATAAGTAGTTTCACTAGCATTTCTTTCAACCTATTCTGAGTATGCCCAGTAAGGAGACCTTCCTTGTAAGTACTAAACTTTAACAAGTTTCCATGTTAGAGCCCTGTTCTCAACTATCAGTTGGCCCCTTTTTGGCCCCCTGTTGTAACTTCCTTAAAAATAGTCCAATTCACTAGCTTTTTTTTTTCTAACAGCATCTTAGGTTCTCCAGCTAATACATGAACGAGAAAAAAAAATCAGACTTCAGCTACCACAAATTTTGAATATTAATCGCCTTCTTGGACCCTTGGTGAAGTTTCTTTAAAAATGATCCGAATGCCGTGCAATTTTCTTTAACATAGTTCTAGCATCATCTAATTACTTTAGAAACTACTAAAAAGTATATTTATACCAAACTACGTGCCACTTAAATCCCTGACCCCTTGGGATCCGGTACAGGGCCCCTCGAAGCTCTTGCACCATAAAGTGTTAACAGATTGCCCATCTTAATCCAATCTTCATTTTTGGAACCATTTTTTAATTTATTTATTCTCCCGTTTCTATATTCCTGTTAAAATCCTTGGGCACCCTAGGTTCCCGTAGGGCTCGATTCGGGGCCCCTCGAACTTTTTGCTTGCCATGCAGTTTTCACCCCCTAATTTTCTGACCTTCTTATTGCATAATTTTAAAACTGAGTTTTGGACTCTTCTTCCTGGACCAACACCTTCATATTTGTATTGGGGCCCTAGGGCCCTTTTTAAGCATTTACCCCATTTTGTGCGCATTTCTTTAAAATATTATTCTAATGATTAATTCATACCCTATGCTTAATTTTGACTAATTGAAGATATGAATCGCTAAATAATAAAACATTTAAACATGTTTTCGAGTTAGGGCCCTGTTTTCAATTATCAGTTGGCACCTTTGGTGCCCCCTATTATAGTTCCTTTAAAAATAGTCCGATTCACTAGCTTTTTTTCTAACAACATCTTAGGTTCCCGAGCTATTACATAAATGACAATATATATATATATATATCAGACAACTACCATCAATTTTGTATATTAATCGCCTTCTGGGGCCCCTTGATGCAATTTCTTTTAAAATGATCCGAAGTCCTTGCAGTTTTCTTTACCATAGTTCTAGTGATCTGATTATTTTAAAAACTACTAAAAAGTGTCTTTATACCAAACTACATGATACTTAAGTCCCTTCCCCCTTGGAGCCAGGTACAAGGCCCCTTGAAGCTTTTGCACCATAAATTATTAATAAATTGCCCCTCTTAATACGATCTTTATTCTTGGAACCATTTTTGCATTTACTTATTCTCCTTTTACTATATTCCAGTTAAAATCCTGGGGCACCTTAGGGTCCTGTAGGGCTCGATACGAGGCCTCTTGAACTTTTTGTGCGCAATGCATTTTTTGCACCCTAATTTTCTCACAATCTCATTGCATAATTTTAAAATTTAGTCTTGGACTCTTCTCCTTAGACTAACACCCCCATATATTTATTGGGGCTCTAGGGCCCTTTTTAAGCATTTACCGCATCTCAGCGCATTTCTTTAAAATATTATTCTAATGATTATTTCATACCTTATGATTAATTTTGACTAATTGAAGATCTGAAACGCTAAGTACTAAAACATTTAAACATGTTTTCATGTTAGGGCCCTGCTCTCAGCTATCAGTTGGACCCTTTTGGGCCCCCTGTTTTAGCTCATTTAACACGTTGAGTGTCACGGTGACTGACATTGAAGCGCTGAAAAATTTACGATGTTTTAAGTAATTTTTAAGAAAGTATAATCCTGTAATAAATAAAAGGTTGGTAAATTTAAATAAATTTTCAGTAATTACTTAAAACAATATATATTTTTTTAGTTTTAAATCATATTTTAGACTTCAGTCATCGGTGAATGAAGCGTTTTAAACGGAAAGTTCAGTGTCAGTCAACGGTGAATGATGTGGCGCTTAACGTGTTAAAAATGGTCCGATTCACGAATCTTTTTTTCTAACAACTTCTTAGGTTCTCCATCTACTACATGTGAAACAAAAAAATTTTCAGACTTCAAATTTTGAATATTAATGGTCTTCTTGAGGCCTTTGTTTCAGCTTCTTTAAAAACTGTCTATCCTATTCTATTGCAATTTTCTTTAACTTAGTTTTAGCGTCTTCCAGCTACTTTAAAAGCAGTACAAAATTTTCGTATACCCAACTACATTCCAGATAACACCTCTGCCCCCAGGGTCCGGTCTTTCTTTATACCTCAGCTACCACCTTTTTCCTACCTTAATGTCCTTTTCTAGCATCATCTTACGTCTACTCACTACAGCCGTAAATTAAAAATCTAATTATTTTAAAGGTAACTTTAGATAAGAGATTTCATCCGTTTATTAAATATCGTGTTAATGCTAACAATAATTCATGAAATTTACAAGGGGTGGGAGAATCTTCCACCGTTTGGGGGCGCTTTATTGCCTCCGGTTTAAGGGCCCAATTTCAACGGGATTTGCTTCCTTCAACTTAGATTTCAATTCAGCTGCTTTCTGTATTATGAAATTTTATCTTAGACTTTAGTTACGAACATTTTCTAACATTAATTGTGCAATCTTTTCTTTATTATTATTCTGTGGGCTTGATTTCTACGATGTTTGGCTCACTCAACTTTGTTTTCGATAGTCTCCGACACGTGCGGGCACTTCCGGTAAATGCTGCCATAGGTAGCGGGTATCTAGTTTACAGGTTCATTCGGAAAGAAGTTTGATGGGAACACACTAGGCGTTGCGGAAGGAAATGAGGCCTCCGAAATTAGGTTCATTTAAAAGAATTTCCAAAGATATAAAATCATGCAAACTCAAGTTTTGTTTAAGGTTATTATTTACAAACCCCGGAAAACGCCGGGCGGGTCTGCTAGTAAATAAATAAAATAATGAAATAACAGGAAATAAGTCTTGTAATGAAAGTCCTGAGTTGCCGTGCAAGGGAAATATGGCCTTCACATGTAAAGCAAACTTTAAGTACTTCATTCTGATTACCCGAAATGCACTAATTTTAATTGATTTTCATTACGTTTTGTGATCATTCGTTGTTAAAAAATTGCAATTTTATGAACTTTCCAATTAACCATGCTTTATAATAAGCTTTGTTAAGTCTTTTGAATACGGATTACATAATGTTATATTTTCATTGCTGTTAAGAGGTTTTACAAGCTAATTAAATTACAATATACTTTTCGAATAATACTAGAAGTACGTATGTGGCTTATAGTATGTAATATCACTTGGTAAAAATGCTCCTTAGTGTTTAATATGAGAATAATTAGTAACTGTTTGGTAATAATTTATAATATAATGAAGCATTTTTTTTTGGGGGGGGGGGGGGGGGGCAGGAAATCATATTCAAGGTTGGAGTACGCATTGTTGATTAAAATAATAAAACTTTGTAAAAAATCACCATAAAATAAAAACAAAACACAGGACGCGTTTCGAGCTAAAAACACAACAGCTCGTCATCAGCAACAGCATACACGTGTCCGCAGCAAGCGAACAAGTTAAAAAAAAAATTGACGCATTGTTGATGTTTATTCCAACGTAGTTAAAAATGTTCAGACCAGGATACGAACCTGAATACATTGGCATGCCGTGCTAATGCCCAAACTACTGAGCTATCCGGGCGATACCAGTACTCAGCCACATCCAGCAAATAATAGTTATTTATAACAGCCAGGCCCTTCCCGGATAGATCAGTATGTGAAGCATTGATAAGGCATGTCAAGGTATCCAGTTTCAAGTCCTGGTCTTGACAGTTTTCACTCTGCTGAATTAAGCCTCAACTATGATACTCCAATCTTGAATATAAATATAAAATTTAGAATAGTTTATCTCCTATTTAATGACACGCTCATTAATGTATTAGTATGCAGAGAAATATTTATACAGAACGATTAAAAAGTCATTAGATAAAATTTAAGAGCACAGTATAATAATTTTTGGTACTTTTTGATTATCCCGTCAACCAAAAAACTATCGCCAAACTATAAGATTAAATGCCAATAATGGCTGACCTTAAATGTCACATTCACTTGATAAACACATTACACGTGTTTGTTACGTCATCAAGTGATTTTTATTTCGACGTTTTAGTTGTATTTTTATTTATGCTATAAAAATTTATTTGTTCTTCCGTTATTTAAAATAAAAATTATTTCAATTTGTATAATTAGACGGGTAGTTTGGCGATTTATATAATTTGGCGAATTTGGTTAACGAGATAATCAATTAGTACCTAATTTTTGCATTGGAAACTATAATGTAAAAAAAAATTACAAATGTTTCTTAATTTATAAAAATATAATATATCCAAGAAAAATTATTTTTTTGACCACTTCTGTGTTACCCTCGATTTCAAAAAGTATTTTTTTGTTCTTAAAATTGAAGAAACAAGCATGATTTTCAGATTTAAAGAATCATTTATGAAAACAAAGTTTCTTCTACTGCCACTGAGTTTCGGAAATGCTTCCGATTTTTTATTATATTATATTAATAAGTTTTTCTTCAAACCTTAATATTGGATGATTTTATGATGCTATTTATGAAAACAAAGTTTCTTCTACAGCCAGTGACTTTCGGAAATATTTCCGAGTTGTTATTATACTGTATTATTAAGTTTATTTCAGATCTTAATATCGGATTTTACGATGCTATCAATAATCCATTAAATATTTTCAACTACGTAACTGGATATATATATATGCAAAAATAACAAAATTATCTAACTTCTAAAGTTAATGTTAATGATAAAACTGTTTACTATAATGCTTATTTATAAAATATGTTTAATGAACATGATAATGTTTACTCGAGAATTGACAGAACCTTAAAAACAAAATTCAGCTAATGTGTTATAACAACTAATCGTAAACTTTTCTTAAAATCAGTGACAACAAAATACACTTCGCTTTTATAAAAGCTTCTTTAAATCTTGAATATATAAATTTTTGAGTTTTTTACAATAAAGAGCCCTTTTCTGAATCGTGGGTAACTGTAAAGGTAGTAATTGTATGGGACCTTTTTGGGTTACCTTATATTTGCCTGAATTAAGATTTTGTTTTAATAGTCATAGTATATAAGTACTTTAAAATTCACCTACTGGCACGACATATATAATATTGTATCATAGAAGTTCAAATTAATATTTATTTTAATTATTTAAAATTCTGTTCTTAGAAATTCACATTACAATTACATTTTCAGTTAATTCCTTTTTTTTTTAAATTTAAAATAAAGGAAACTTCTTTTAATGTGCTGTAGGTATCGCAAATAAAATGTAATTTTTTAATACAATATGTAATTTAATTTGGGTAAAATTTGAGTGTTCTGATTAACAGTCTATATCATAGACACATCATGGCCGTGAAGTCTGAAATCCTGAAGTATTAACACAGAATCCTGAAGTTTTAACAATGTCTCTCACAATATGTCCTCTTCGTTATTGAGCGATTTTAAATATTTTACACAAAATTTTTATCTCGTTAACATTTTGTATTTCTTTATTTACTGTCGTCGAAATGGGAAATTCCTGAGTTAATACATCTACATTTTTATAGATAATACGAAAGTGTCCGTGTTGAACAAGTTGCGCTCAGTGAAAATATAGATCTGCTTTTAACACTTTCCAACATAGTTGAAAAGTGTCTATCATTTCTGTTTGTTCCTCCTTCTTTCGTCTGTCCTTCTTAACCGTGCTTTAATTCTTGCAAATATATTGATTTTACAATATAATTAGATTACGTTAGGGAGGTTTCCCACAAAGCAATTTTAGTTTGCAGAAAACTTGCAGCAGTCTTGCTTTGCAAATCTGAAAAGTTGCAGCAAGTTCAGCATGACAGCACTGAAAGTTCGTAACAAGACTGCAGCAAAATTATACTAGGGCGCATCAGACTAGCGTAAACGCCGAAGTCGCCACGCTTTAAACTTGCAGCTAACTTGTCGTGCAAGTTAAATTCTTGCTGAATCAAATTTATTGCAAATTAACGGCAAACGAGTAAAAAATCTAGTTCTGTCATGACTACAATACTGCAAATTCTTTGCAAGCTAGTTGAAAATTTTGCTTTGTCTTGTCAGAAATACTGCAAACACATTACAAAGTAGTGATATTATAATGCCACACTATAAGTTTAACCTTTCAGGTATATTGATGCAAACGCAGTGATGCATACGCACCGTCAGAAGGTGCAATCATGGTTTTTATTACCATTAACTAATAAAGGTAATATTTGTACTTTTAAATTAGAGTCTTTTTTTATATTTGATAAGTATAGAGTTTAAAAAAGCAGTGCCAATCGAATAAAATTTGCACAATGGATGTATTCAAACATGGTACTTCAAACATGATAATGAAACATAAAACTGAATTGCGTTACATTCAGATCTATAGGGAGAACTTGTTTTCGATACATTTGAATAATAGTAAAATTCTACAAACATAAATGAAATTTCATAGCAACTTGTTTTCTGTAGCGTGAACAAGAAGATGTTTAGTTCTTTTACAGGGACGGGCAAAATAATTCCATTATATTATGCCTTATGGGGAAAAGTCTTGTGCGGTGTATTTTAGTGACGTTTCGATAATACTACTAAGATATTTAAACTGCTATGCATTACTGAGATGGAGTATAACATGCTTCTGTGGAGTATAGAATCAGACACAATTAAATCGATATGTATCACTCAGTTGCATTACAACACGGTTTCTAGAGATTCTACAGTGCATAATATTTACCGTTCATTTACAGATACGGGAGACTAAAGTGGGTTAGCCAAATTTTTACAAAATGATTTATTATTTTTTAAATATTGAACGTAGAATAAAGTTTTTTACAGTGTAAGTTCAAAAATCCGGCATCAAAGTCATCTTTTCCCTCCTTTTTTTCTCATTTCTTTGACTCACTTCTTAACTTACGGTAGAAAGAAAAATAGCAAGACGAAAAAATACATTTTCCTTCTCTGAAGTTATGGAAATTTTTATTTATTATTTATTAGAGCTAGTACGAAATCATTTTTTTATTCAGGGAATGTTGCTTCTAAAAAATGTCTTCTAATGTAGCTTTTAATTTTTCTATAGCAGAAAAAGTGGACTTGATGAGAAGGTTAGAAAAACTTTGTGAAAATGCTGTGTGATGAGTATGCAATCGGATCATCGACAGTTTATGACGTTAAAAAACAGAAACTAAAACTACTGCAATTTTTTGCAAAAAGTGACGTCCCGAAATGATAAGAAACTACTTCAGTCAACTGAAAAGACCCGTTCGCTAATGCTAATCCTATGGGAGAAATTTATAACGATTTCTCGGTTGCATTTCAATATTACATGTAATATTGATGCGCAACATGTAATGTATGATGTAAAACCGGCGAGGTGAGCGGCCTCTTTCCGTCCACAGCCTTTTATTCTACTCTTATTCCGACTCTTTTGCGAAAGCCAGGTTGAAAAAACATCGAAAATTGATACCAGACAAATTTAAAAGGGAAATTTCACAAATTAAAGACACCGAAAGCGAGAAGGTAGGGTTGGTTCATTAAGTTTGTGTTGTGTTTTAGTGTACTTTGTTTTGTGTGTTAATAAACTGTAAAGTGTAAAGCAGGACCTCCTTCATCGCTTCCAATGACTTAAGAATATTTAAATTCTGAGCAACTGATGCCATGGTTATTACATGGTGACGCCAAGTCGTGATGCTAGCATCTTCTTAGAGTATTTATTATCTGATGTCAGAGCGGCTCAAATGAGGTAGGTCCCTTTAATTGTTTGATTTTGATTGAGAAAAATTGTAAATATTTGAATTATGGATACAGAAAGGTAAAAGCCAAACGATCCACTGTCAGGGAATCATTTACAAAATTAATCACAAATGTAGAAAATATGATAAAAAATCCGGTCTGTAAAAATTACTTAGTTGAAAATAAAATTGAAGAACTTTATTATTTAAAAAAACAGTTAGATGAAAAGCTTAAAGCGTTAAAAGAATTAGATAATTTGATTGAAATCTAAATTGAGACCAAATATCTCAAAAAAAAAAAAAAAAAAAGAAATAACAGCCAGATATAAATATTGAGAAACCGGCATAACCTTTAAAACGAAATTAGATAAGTGTTTAAAATCTTTGGAGAAAGAACGCCATTCCGAAACACGAACCGAAACTAGCCGAAGCACAGTGGTCCCAAATCGCGATTATGTGGCCAAAAATCAGAAAATCGAAGTTTCGTATTTCGAAATGAAATAAATTCCACAATATTTAGAAATATCTGAAGATTTATATTCTTTTATATTTGGGTTTTATAAGCTCACATGAATTCGCATTGCTTATGTGAAGTTAGGGGTTTTGAGCGTTTTCTGCTGTTGCGTGAATTTCAGGTAAATCCGTTGCATTCACACCCTAAGACATTTTCCGATAATTTGTCGTTTTTTTATTTGCACTTCTCTGAAACAACATTAAATTACATTTTTAATTTGATTTTTCGATTGCAAAAATATCAAAAATTAAAAAAGAGGAATTTTTTTTTTAAATACATAGTTTTAAGACAGATTTGTACATAAAAAGTAATATATAAAAAAAGTCCTTCCGAGTTCCTTGGAGTTTTATAGTACAAAATGTAGAACGAACCTTCTAAAATCATACCCCAAGAGATTTATTGCGACTTTTTGCGACTTTTTGAGAACCAGTAGTTTGAAGTTGGACATGGGATACGAATTCTTACCGCACAAAAATTTAAAACGAAAACAGAATGGGGATTTGAAGAAGAAAAAAAATCCATAACTTCGTCAATTAACAAGGTATCAAATCCTCATGAATTTTTTATGTATCTTTTTAATATTATCTACCACTTTTATACTGGCAAGTTTTTTATAGGACCAATTCTTACTGCAGAAAAAAATTAAAAATACATCGAGATTGAAGAAAAAAAATATCGTATTAAGGATGTACTCAAATCCAAACTGCTTATTTTCTGACTCATTTTTCAATTCATTTTTGCTTTCAAACGCATCCATTTGGTAGGTTCTCTTATTCAGAAACTATATAGTGTGCCGTAATGGTCGATTTTTTAATTAAGGCAGAATACATTTTAAAAAATTATATCAAAGTGGGCATTTTGAACCGAAATTTTGAATGCGATTGTGTTGGAAACGAATAAAAGGGTCCTACTCAGAAAATAATTGTTTATAAATAAAGTTCTAATTATTGATCGAAAAATAAAAACATAGGTCTCTTATAAATGTCTTTAAAAATCACGTCAGCAAGTTTCATGTTTTTCCTTTTAAAATTGAATCTGAAAATGTGTCTGAAAATTTCGAGTTGTTGACCATGGAAAAATATTTCTTGAATACTGGCTTTAACATGATGATGATAAAACCAGCTCTTATATAAAAATGAAATTAAAAACTCGTCAAAAGTGGCCAGATAAAATTGCTAAAGTTGGTTTATCTCTAATCATGATTTAGTTTTTGTTGGTGGAATTAGTACTTAACTTCGAAATCTACCTGAGCCAGTAGGCCGAGCCGGCAGGGATTTTTTTTTTAATTCGCGGTGGGGGGAGGGCTTAAGAGTTGGGGATATTATATATATTTATATATATATTTTAATTATTTGCTTTTAAATTTTTCCCTTGCTTTTTTCGTTTATATCAAAGTAATATTAAGACTTCACTTTTTTTTAAAAAGTGCATATTTAAAGTTATATATATATATATATATATGTATACATACTTTTTTCTACCAACATGCATGTATGGGAAATTCAATCAACTGAAAAACATCATTTAATGTTTTAGATTTTTTGATTATTTGGAAAGTATATTTTACCTACCTACTTACAAATAAATTTTATTAATTTTCACGTATCGTCATATAAATAAGGTATTGCAAAAAAATTTTATTAATGGTATTTTTTTTTTCAGTTTATTATATGGATGTTAATTTAATTATATTAATTTACACGAGAATTTAAATTTTAATGAATACTGTAATGTAAACACTTATTTATATGGATTTTTTACTTATTTACATTTATTCTCATTAAACAAATAATCAATCTCGTAATATTTTTTAAGGAATATGTACAGTCCATCCGTTGCGCTTTTACTATTCTAGAGAAATGTGTTCACCTGAAACTAGATATTGGTCTAGAAGTATAACCCCACAGTCAATGGGCTCTCCTCATTTCACATCACCGCTGTTCTTATCTCTGATGTTCATTCATCAACCATCCCCTCTTCGTTTGGAAGGGGGGAGCTTCCTACACATTCTCTGAAGAAAACCAAAGAACCTCTGTAATTTCTTTGAGAAAACATTAAGAAATATTAAGAAGCGGAAATTTCAAATATACTAGGAAATTAGATATGTAATTATTTATTTAATACTACCAAAATAAAGTAAAGGCAGATTCTTCATTTTTTTTTTGGATTTTTAATAGTATTATTTTCAATGTAATAGAGAGAGGCAAAAGAAGGGGGGGGGGCGAATGTTTTTTAAAGTAATCTAATTAATGATTTGAATGATTTTATTGTTTATTCATAGTAAATAGATGTCGAAAACTTAAAAAATAGTAATAATATTTTTAGACCATCCTTGCTATAGGAACAGATGGAAAAAGGGGAGATTTCACGTGTATGTGCGTGGAGGGGGACGAGGAGGGGGGTAAAATTTAGCTGATTGATTATTTATGTATTTTATTAATTGTTTATACTCTTTATTGTTACTTTGCAATAACATTCAAAAGAGAAAAAAATAAGATTTTTTTTATATTCAGGGAATAAGAAAATAAGACTTATTTTATATTTTTAGGGAGGGAGGGAGAGAGGGGGTATGTTAAAATTTAAGGGGAGACTGAATTAGCTGATTTGTCTTAAAAAAAGTGAAAATATTCACCATAATCAAAAGTGGAAAATTCTCATTCATGTAAAAGAAATCCTGTAAAAACAGAAAATTTAAATTTAATAAAATCTGCCCCCCCCCCTCTATTGCGCCCCCCAATTTCCTCCCCCGTAACCCCAATTACATTTAGTTTAAATTAACAATGTAATATCATTTAGAATGTTATATAATTAAAAATGAATCATATATAACCACTAGGAAAGCCAGAAATGATTTTTGGCCACTTGATCGCGATTTGGGACCACTGTGCGCCGTGATGAAGGGCGGCATATTTCAATATAAAAACATGCATTTTTCTTCTCTGAAGTTTTAAAAATTTTTATTTATTTATTTATTAGAGCTGTTACAAAGTCTTTTCAAAATCAGGAAATGTTTCTTCTAAAATAAAGCATCTAAATTTGTCTATCGCAGATAAATTGGACTTGATAAGAAAGTTAGAAAGGCTTTGTGAAAAGTTGTGTGCTGATTACGGAATTGCATCGTCGACAACTTCTGACATTAACAAATAATATATATTTTTTAAGTCAATTCCTACTTAGGTCATCAAAGAAAAATTTAATATAATCCCTTAAGGGGTCAGGTAACCTTTGAAGCGTCCAAAAATCAATTTTTTTTAAAATAGCTTATAATAAAATATGATTCTTTGGGAACATTTAAAATGAAACCCCATACAAAAATTCGCATAAGAAGAGGAGTTATGTCTAAAACACTTTGAGCTTTTGCTGTACGATCAACGGGTTTTTCAATCTTTAAAGCCAATTTTCTCAAAACAGCGATTTTGATCATTGCGCGCACGATTTCTGAAAAACGGTTGCCTAGAATTTCACGAAATTTTTGGTGGATGTATTAAACGTACAGAAGCAACAAAATGACCTATTATTATGTTTCTCAGGTAAGAAGTTTAGAATTCACGGCTACTTTTGTATAAAAAAATCTCGATATTTCGAATTACTCTAATTTTTTTTTTCTCTAGATCTACAAGTTTTATTTTTTTCATTGTAGGTCATTTTGAAAACACTTTATATCTGTACTCAATAAAAAAGATCTTGGCTTGTTTCAGCCATTGAAATAATAAAAATCATGCGCGCAATGCATGCAAGAATAATTCTTTCGTAAAAATTGTATTATCTTTAAAAATAAATTTAAAAAAAAACTATATATGTGTATAACTTTTCTAACAACTTTAATTGATAAAATAAATCGTTCCTAACATGTGTTTTCAATTATATAATTAAAAGTTAATTAGTTAAAGAATGACTGCGATTCTTACAGAGGTCACTTTTCCATGTACTTTATTGGTTCAAAGATTACCTGACTCCTCCCTTAAGCTAATATTAGTTTTTGCTGCATTAAATTTTTCAACTTGTTGATTTTCTATAAGCAAGTAAACCCTACTGGTTTACAATGGAAGTCTATGTGAGTTTGGCGAAACATTAGAGACATCGCCAATTTGGCGTCCCTTTTGGAGACTCATTTTTGTCGCCAAATTTGGCAATAAACTTGGTGGTATTTGGCAACAGAACAGGATCCCCTATGGTAACCCCCTTATAGGTATGAAGATGCATTAAATGCTGTTCAATAGCCAATCGCCGCCATTTTCTCCCATATAAAACTAAAATTAATTAATTAAAATTTAATTAATGAATTAACATTTGAAAAAACTGTATTAACATCAAGTGTCATCCACTACAAGTTTAAAAAAAATATTTGAACTTGATAGGATGAATCATAAGTATTTTTTTAACGATTGAAAATTTGAACAAGATATATATAGGGAGAGTGTGAACTAATAGTAGGAACTGAAAAACCAAAAGCTAAAAATACTACAATTTTATACAAAAAGAGATGTCCCGAAGGGTTACTACAGAGAAAAAGAACTCAAAGAAGGGAAAATTTTCATAGTTTATTAGAATTTTTTTTTGTAACGTAGAAAATTTCAAATTAAAGTAAGGTATTTTTTTTGTAATATTTAGTTTTTTACCACATAATTTTCACTTGGTCATGAATTAAATTATGACTAAAAGGCGCCATTAAGAATATCAGAAGTGCTTTTGATAATCTTTCAGAAATCCGGAATTTTCAAAAATCCGGCTTTGTCTCGTCCCGATGATGCCGGATTTTTGAAGTTATACTGTTTATCATTTCATTCTTTATACAGTCAGTTATCAAAATAAAATTGCTACATAAGTGTAATATATAAGAAATTTGAAAAATGATTGATTTTAATTATGAGAAAATAATGGGTCAAAGCACCCCACATATGGCCAGGTTGACCCACTGTGTGGGAGGCTTGACCCACTTTGTTTATATTGAAATATTTGTGAAGAGAAATAAAATCAGTTTAAGAAAAGTAAGATAACTTTAAGCTACATGCTTTATTTATTATAAAAAATATTTTTGAAAATTTGATGCATAAACAAACCTGTTTAGCTGCAATCGTAAGTTAGATGAGAATTTTTTTTTTGTTTTAAACAGGATTTTGTCTGAGCAGATTATAATCGAAAAGCAGA
The DNA here is from genome assembly GCA_963932465.1 of Maratus speciosus. Classification (NCBI taxonomy): domain Eukaryota; kingdom Metazoa; phylum Arthropoda; class Arachnida; order Araneae; family Salticidae; genus Maratus; species Maratus speciosus. The sequence continues at coordinate 247,151,686 of OZ010797.1, read as the reverse complement.
AAAAATGAAATTTTAAGGTGCCTGCCTACGTACGGAGCAATTTTTTCCAAAAAACCTATTTAATTATTTTTTTAACTTATTTTTACTAAGATTAAGACTAGAAAATGTGAAAAAAGTAAAAAAATATTTCATTCATTGATAAAATTTTGGTAAATGGAGGAATTTATAATAAAATTTAGTGAAATTTAGCCCGAAACGCAAAACGCTCTAAAGGAAATTCTACTGTATGTATCTTAATTTCCTTTTTACACTTCATATTTATGACATTGGTAAAGGCAATGAACTAAAATCTAAGAGATTCTTTAAGTATTTAAAAAATTAGGGCATATCGCACCTGTTTACATGTTAATTTTCATAAAAATCATCGATGTCATTCCACAAAAACATCCATAAAACAAAAAATATTTATTCTAAATTTAAATCTTTAGTTCATTGCCTTCGTAATAGTGTAAATAACATATATTTTAAATTTCATAGTGATATTCCAATAACTTTTTGAGAAACCATGTTTTGCGTATGGAATTTTCACCGAAAATTACATTTTCCAAAAAATTCATTTAAAGTTTAGATTTACGTTTTACTACAAGAATTTACAGTAATATACATCTAAATTTCATGGAGCATATTATTTACATTTCTTATTATTAAACAAATTTATCCAAAATCGCGAAATATCTCCAAACATACGATCCTTTAAAAGCAATTTAAAAATTTAAAAATTTTAAATTTTAAAGCCCTTTAAACAGCAGTTTCCTTTTGAGTGACAGCTGTTGAGTAGTTTTAAAACCGCTATAACTCCGGATCTATTTCTCGTACAATAAAAACAAATACAGTTTTGGAAAGGTAAAGAGTTGGTCTTTAATAAAATAAAATAAAATAAATTTGACAATTTTGGTCGAAAATTGCATTTTCAACGTAGTCATTTTAACATTTAATTCAGTATTCCGTTAGAGACAAGTTCGGTTTTAATAGGATTTCATGTAGTCTTATGTCAGGATTTAGGAGACACTGTCCCGCAATTTTTTGCCTCCTTGTCCTACTTTTTGTGACACTTGGCCTCACAACTCTAGTTGTCACATACTTTCGCTTCATCTCACTGTATTCATCCTGGTGTTATTTGTCTACATACCTTCCTAAAGTTTTTCGATCAATGTTATGTTCTTCTGCAGCTGCAGGAGCTCTTAACTTATCAGTAATACATTTTACAAGTACTTTCAGTACTAAAATGTTGCAATAAATGATTGGCACCGGAATTTACGACCAAATTTATTTCGAAATAAGAAAAAGGCTTTATTTCACATACATATTAAATGGAAAAGATTTTAGCAAAATTATGGTGCCATTGTGGCGTTTAGGAATGAAAATTAAATGGTTTCATAAACATACTACTGCCCTTGAAAGGGTTAAGAATGCTGTTTTCATACTTTCTAGTCCTTCATAGTCTTTTCCACTGTTTCTATTTACTTACTGTAAGTAATATTTAAATGGAAAGAAGTTCCTGCCAACTTTCCTAATTCTATTTTATTATTTTTTTTTCCCCTTGCAGTAGATACTATAGCAATTTTTCACATCGTTCATTAAAAAGTTTTAAACATTTTCTTTTCCATTACCCTATTTTACTGTAGCTTTTCAGAATAAATTTATATTATTTTTTATATATAATCATTAACCTTTCATTATTCATAGTGTTGCTCTCTTCCTTAGTCCACACGCTGATGAATGTTCCTAGATCCACGATCATTACTCGTACAGACTTTGAAAAAATGTTCTTTTATTTTGATATGCTGCCACCACCGATATATATATATACGTGATATTGGGCACGTTGGTAGAAGGATTACCAAAGCTAATGCTAAACGTATTCAATTAAAATTAACAAACGATTTATTTACAAATAATTTACATATTGTAGGTCTACTAGCAGCCTGGCTTCGGCCACAATTTGTAAATTAATTTTAACTTGAATAAGTTTTTTTTTTAATGTTTTGTAAAATATAGGTGCCTTCGCCTTTTGTCTAGGCTGGATTTCTGTCTGCGAGACCCTGCGTGTCGGGGAGTCACCCGAGTGGAGCGTAAATAAGTCTAAGCTGGATCTCTGATCAGGCGATCTTGCTTCACTCAGGCCGTCAAAATAAAATATTGTTTACATTTAAGAGCTCGGATATAGACGATCTGGCCCGATACTAAGCTACAACTGGGAAGTAATTTTTGCGTACTGAGTTAACTTATTAAAATACTCTATTTCCCACTCACACTTTGGTATCTCATGAATTTTTATCGGAGGATCACCCTTGTCCTCCCCATTGCGCCGGCTATCTTCGCAAGAGGCTTAAACTATTTCCCAAAAACTCTACTCAGGAAACACCAACCTACTACGTTGAGGTCTACACTAGAACTGCTTTCTTTCTCTCTCTCTCAGCGATGCCTTCCAAACCCAGCCTACGGGAGTCTTTTCCTGTGAACAGGAGAAGAAGAGAAGGGGTCCCTTCTCTTATCTAAAATGTTCTCTCTCAGGTCGCCTTCACTACTTACGAGATAGGAAATTTCATTGTTTTCATTATTTGTGGTATGCGTTCTTGAATATCAAGGGAAGCTGGAATACATTGATACAATAAACTCGTTCATACAATCCTATCTAACTAACAACTTGTTGGATCAACTTCAAGAAAAGGAAAAATACTACTTTAAAACCTGTGTGCAGAAAGTGATGCATATGAAATACAATAAATTAGTAAAAAGATAATATCTGATAATTTTAATCTTAATTAGTTATCTGCTCATTAGCATTAGAAACCTGACACACAGTGTAAAAAATATTTCCAAAACCACATAATTAAGGAAGCTTTGAGTATCTGGTCAACCCTCGCTCACACTGACTGAGTCAAGGCTCCCCACTTAGCCCTTTTCTAAAGAATAGCACATTGTTATGTTAAGCCTAACTTACTGTACAATCTTTATACCTGGAATGAAAGCTCGAAACTCCAGTATTACCGTCAAAAATACTTACTTAAATTTCTGTGATATATTTTATCTGAAAAAAAGCTTACAAAATATTTCTAAAAAAACACAACTTTTAGGTTGAAAACGCCTCACAATTGATTTTTTCCACACCTATTTCGATTATCTGTATGAAACAAAAACTGTTATTTGAGCATTCCAGTAGCTTTGGTGGGTACCTATTGATAAAATCTGAAATTCTTTTCAATATGAAAACTGATGGGTGGATTAAGCCTTCACTATGATCAACACTCCATAGTCTCCCCTACACTAAAAAATCTTTTACGGGACTGAGTATGACTGATAGGTGCTGGAAGTATATTTTATCTGTGCTATGCGTTCAGTTATTTGTGTGTTATGGGATGTCTATAAATTTTATTTATATTATACAGAGATATCTACGATCACCTGTGATAATATTGTAGAAGCAGAGATTAAAACCCGACTTGCAGCAGGAAATAGATGCTATTTTTCTCTTCGAAACATTTTAAAATCATCTCTAATATCTCGAACGTCCAAACTTAAAATTTATAAAACTGTTATAAAACCAGTAGTAATTTATGGTAGTGAGACCTGGACCACTACACAAAAAGATGAAAAGCTACTTATCACTTGGGAAAGGAAGATCTTAAGACAAATTTTTGGACCTATTAAAGAAGACAATACATGGCGTATAAGGACAAATATGGAGTTAGAACTGTTATATAATGAAAAAGATATAATAAATACTATAAAAATAAGACGATTGCAATGGTTAGGCCATCTAATTAGAATGAGGGATGAGCAAAGCACGAAGAAGAGTTATAGTGGTAATTTAATTGGGAAAAGAAGTATTGGTAGACCCAGGAAGAGATGGATAAAAGAGATAGAGAACGATCTTGCAGAAAATCAAATTATAAATTATAAAGTAAAGGCCAGAGATCGGAAGGTCTGGAGAAGTATATTGAGGGAGGTCAAAATCCTACATGGATTGTAGCACCATTGTGTATGTATGTATGTATTATACAGGGATACGTGAAAGATGCTGCACACGTTACAGGATATGGGCAGCAATTATAGAAAGTGGATTTTTGCTGCTTCATATCTGTTTTAAATGGCTTATCTCTATCATAAAAAACAAACGTGTACCTGCTTAACGCTACCTTCATTTCAACGGTGAAAACATCAGACGATTAAATTAGCTTTTACTGCAAATTTTCAAATTTCTAAACATCGCAAATTTTCAACTTTTACACCGTCGATTAGGGGGGGGGGGATTTCTTTCAAAGAGCATTTGTTTGGGAACTGTATGGCAATTTGTTTGAAAACTTTATCTTAAATTACTCATTTTTTATGTTTTTTAAAATAATTTATAAGCCTCTCTATCGCGTGCAGATGATTACGAAAAATAAATCCCTTTTACACTTAAATTAATGTAAATAACTCGGCATTTGTTTCCGTCTTATATTCCATAAAGAAATTAAAACTTCGTATATAAATTAACTCCTTATTTGATTGACTCCTGAAAAGAAGCCAATAAGATGTATCGATTTTAATAAATTTCAAAACTTATTTTAATGCTCAATTTGTATTTTTTTTTCATATAAAAAAGATCTTTGATATTAATAGTGGCCATTCTAAAATAATATACTAAACCTAGAAAAATATATTTGAGTTTTCAGTTAAAAACAAATGGTTATCAACTATATTCTGTAACCCGGAAATCACGGGTTTATCCTCTTGGTTAGATAATTTCCTTTAATTGTATGAAATTTCTTAACAATATTCTCTTAGTGGAGAAAATGCCAAGTAATCTATGCAAGGTGTAAGGTTTTCCCTTTTTTTTAATGAAAACTAAAATTACCTTTTCCTGACACTTTATTCAAACACTTATTTTTAAATAAGTTTAACAAGATAAGTCTGCCGAAAAAAAGATGGATAATTAAAAATATTTTCAATCAGTTAGAAAAAATATAGACATTATACATAAACATTACATACATTATACATTACACACATACATAAACATTAAGTAGACATTTCAAAATTAATTCACGAAAAAAAATGTTATAGAGAAAAGAATTAATATACATATATTACTTTTTTTAATTTATGTTAGGTATCGCTAAAAAAAGATTATATTATGTGGTAAAAGAACGAAGAAAGAAGCATGTAAAAAACTATTTTGCTTCAATAAAAAGCGGCTAAAAATATTAATTACAACCGCCTATTGTTTGAACAAGCCGCTTATAATTATGTGAGTGTCCCCTTGTAAAAGTTTTTTCATTTAAGTACCAAAGAATTTCTATAACAATATTATTTAGAGTGTTAGAATTTTTTAATCGGTCACTATAGTAAAAAAAAAAAAAAAAAAAAAAAAAACGTTTCTTATATCATTATTATGAACTGTAAAGATGCTAATATATATTTTTACTATTTTATATTATATTGGAAAGTTATATAATGGAGGGTTACATAGTTTATATAATCTAATCTTTTTTTATCAAGGATATTTAGACTTTTAGCAATTGATATCCTTGCATGTTTAATGTAGAGACGTTATTTATTATTTGTTTATTAAAACTTATATTTTAAGACTAAATCTTTTATAACCATAACAAACACCTGAATCTGTAAGTAACTCTAACTTAATAGTTTTTCGCCATTGCACAATAACGGCATTATGTTAAAATAGTAAAAATTGATAAATATAACTATACATTTCTCTGTATATATTTTTAAATTTATAATACATCTATATGGATATATATACTAACGCACTCACACGCACGGATGCGCGTTTAACCCTTTATCTACTAGCAGCACATATAAGTACCATTAGAATAACTTGTTATAAAATTCATTTAATACACATCGATTAGTAGTAATACAGTTTAAAATGAGTTATACATGCATTACTTTATGTTGTTCCAAAAGCATTATTGGTTACACACAAAAAAAAAAAATATTTTTTAAAAGATGATTTATTTTGCCTTTGCATCTTTTCAGTTTTCTTGGAGTTGTAGGGGGGGGGCGGGATTTTCAATTCGGAAATATTTCTATATTTCTATTTTAAGAACATTGTATTTGTACAATTCCTAATTACACAAAATACTAAGAAAAATATTTTGCACAAAATATTTGAGTGAAGTTATAAATATTGCACAAGATCCCTATAAATTCAAATTTAATTAATCCTTCTAAATCCTTCAATCCTTATAAAATCCTTATAAAATTTGTTAAATGATTATGTAAATCTGCTAATGTAGTTTCAAATATTCACGAAAAATGCTTTAGAAGATAAAATTTTGATGAATTCCTAATATAGTACGTAAAGGGTTAAACGCACACGTGCCATAATATCCCTAAGCTATTGACGTGAAAAGTTAGAACTCTCGCTATCTTAAACTAAATGTTACTTACTATCTGATGATAAATTGTCTTAATAACATAGCTCGTTCTGCAAAAAGATTGTGTGGAGTGTTTTTTTATGAATGGTAATTTTGGTCTTATTTAATCGTACATTTTATAATAAATTTATTACTTGAATATTATTGGAAAGCAGTGGACAGTAATTCAGAACCGTATGTACCCTCTGTAAATGTTATCTGATAACCCCTTATCTCTAGCTTAACCTATGAGAAAAACATACAAGTTCATTTTTGATTTTGAAAAAATTAATACTATATATTTAATTTAGATTTTTACGCCATACATGTGTGAATAGTAACAAAAATAGTGAAAGAGGGGAATAAATTTTGTTTTGTGTAATTTAGTCTGTTATTTTCAAATCCAGAATTATTATTATTATTATTATTATTATTTTTTTTTTTTTGTTAACTTCAATTTTCAGAAGTAGACAGCAAGTTCTTTTACATCATAAAAATATCTAAATAACCCGATGAAAAAGCATTTTGGAAAAATATCTTAAAACCTTTCAAGCGAGACGATTTACCAAAAAATAAGTTCATTCTTGCGAACTGGTTGTCCGTAACACATGCAAAAACACTTAACCCATTTGTGCCTGAATTTTTGTTTTCTCAAATTTGTTGGTAAAATCAATTTAAAATGTTGCAAAATAAACTGGAAAAATACTAAAAAAATTACGATATTTTTTTTTTCATAAAATGTAAATATACTAAATATGGAAATATGCATAATATTTGTAATAGTATAATATGCATAATTATATCTTTTGTCTAAATTTATATAAAATAAGCTTTTAAATTGTATATTATATACTATAATTAGAATTTATATGAACTACTAAAAAAATATACTTATTTCCGTACAAAGACTAATAACATTATAAGTATTAGTAATAATAAACCAAGAATAATCGTATTTGAGGCTTAAAAACAATTTCTTTCATAATCATCTTGAAAAGAACTTTACGTAAATAACTGTTCCCTAAATGGCTAATAAAAATATGTACCTATTCGTGCTTAGTGCGCTATATTTTGTACGTTACAAAAGTGTATAAAAAATAGGCTTGAACATATAATTTCGCAATTTAAAAAAATTCCTATTTCAAAGGAGTCTACAGTCTGACAAGGAGAGGGCCAAACTTGGTAATCACAGATTTTGATTATTTTAATATATGTTGTTGGATAGAGATCAATTAGTCTCAGGTCAACGGATTTTATACAACGCTTCTTAAGTTCTTAAGAAACCGGGGGTGGGGTCTAATATTAGTACACAACTTAACTTACTTTGTAACAATAAGGATAGGTTGGTCGTAGCTCATTTGGTCCGGCGTCTGCTGGCTGATAAGCGGACCCGGGTTTGATACCCGTATACGCTACATTGTTTTTCTCATTTTTTGTTTTATAAATACTATACTTGTAGCTATAATTTAATAATCTCAATTAAAACTTTTAGTATCGTACATTAATTATAATGTTAAGAAATTTAAATTTAAATTTATCATTTTTTATTTTGAACTATTATTTCTCATCCTTTAAAGAGATTTAAAAAGAAATTGGATTTATTATTGAAGAATAAAAATTAAAAAATCGTTACAAAACTGTTGTGGCCCATCTAGTTATGATAAAATTAAACATATTCAAATAAAATAAAAATAAATGCAGAAAGAAGAAAATAATTGAAAGCGAAAGCATACGTATTACAAATTTAAAAATCTTTAATAAGCAAAAGACCGGTTGTAATTTAATTCTGATGCTAATTTTTAATATAATTATGCTTGTTACTTAAAAAACAGAGTAATAGCATCATCGTATTGACTTCCCTTGTTAAAGCAATGCACAAATGATGTTTCTTTAAAATCACAAGTTGACACAATTGTTCAATATCATTGCATTGATAAAGAATATATGAAATACATTTTAAAAGTGATTTTTAAAAAATTAACAGTTTTATGATATTTTATACAACTATCTAGTTAAAGGTAAAAAATTAAATAGGTTAAAATTATAAGTGATATACAATATTATAAATTTTAATTGCCAATGAGATTATTAAGTTAAAATTACAAGCATATTTATAAAACAAAAAATGAGAAAAATGCAGAGCGTTCGAGTATCGAACCCGAGCCCGCAGATCAGCCAGCAAACGCCGTACCAACTGAGTTACGACCAACCTATCCTATTTGTTACAAAGTAAATATTTAAGTTGTGTACTAATATTAGACCCCCCCCCCGGTTTCTCAAGAACTAAGAAGTGTTGTATAAAATCCGTTGAACCCGAGACTAAGGAGTCTCTACCCTACAACATATATTAAAATAATCAAAATCTGTGATTAAAAAGTTTGGCCCTCTTCTTGTAAGATTATAACTTATTTATTTAGATCCTTGGCACAAAACACAAATAAACGTACTTTAGACGTTTCACCATCGTGAAAATTGAAAAATCTATAAACTGTGGAAAAAAGCCTACATTTAAGAAAATAAATGTCCATTTTACGCTGTCATCTTTCGGTAACAGATACAATTTTCATGTTATAAAGAAGAAGGAAATTATACAAATTTATTGAAATTCGAAGCGTCCCAAAAATGGGACGCTAGGCATAAATTTGTTAATGTTCGGATTGATATTGCTTTATACTTTCTAGTATTTTAATCAGTGTAGGTTAATGGCTCTTTTAATTATTCATATAGATTATTAGAAAGTTATTAGTTTATTCTCTTTTTTAGCAGATTACAAGAGCGTAAAATGTCCGCGTGAAATAAAGCCAAACAAATTGATGAAATTATTTTAAAAAGTAGTTTTTAAAGATAATAATCTATCAAATTAATTTATCGAAATTGTACTCATGAATAATTATAATATAGCAGGAGGCGGCAGCACATATAATCGTCTCATCGAGTTCACGGCTGAAATTCCAGAATTAGTTAAAACTCGATTCACATATTAAAATGCAACTGGTCTACTGAGTCTTGGTGTAAAACACCCGAAAACCCGATTTTAGCGGTTGACTCGTAGGTTTACCATTTTGCTTTCCTCCACTCAAATGTAAGAAAACATGGAGGACTGGGAGCACGAAAACACAAGCGTAAATCTACGAGTCAAACGCTAAAATCGGATTTTCAGGTTCTTTCCACCAAGATATGACTTTGCAAACTAATGGCGTTTTAATATGCGAATCAAGTTTTAACTATTTCTGGAATTTCAGCCGTGAACTCGATGAGGTGATTGTCTCCCGGCTCCTGGTCTACAAATAAAATCACGCAAACGTACGTTGATTAAATTTACATTCTTCAATTTTTATAAGAGGTTATCAATTTAATCTGATATATCTTTTAAACAATAATATGAAAGCTCCTAGCATAAAATGCGAACTTTTTATTATTTTTTTTTATATTTTTCATATTTTAATCATATATAGAATTCTATCTATTTAGAGGTTAAAATTACTTTGTCACTCTGAAAGTGGAAGTTCTTTTTTGAGAAATCCAATTAAATTATTTTATTATGAATATCATCATCATCCTCTTCAGAATGGGTTAGGCTAAATCAGCCTGTTCCGGCTCCGTTTGTGAATCCATCAGAGCGTGGGTCTACCTCGGTCACGGTAACCGCTGGGTTTGTAATTCAGAAGCTTTTTTGGCAATCGGTCATTATTCATACGCTCTACACTGTTAAAAGTTTGCAGCATTCTGGCAGGTCATTCGACCGTTTTTTGAAAAAACGGTTTAATAACCATAATTTAACTAAATTCTGACCATAAAATGGCCAATAATATGGTCAGAATAGTGTTAAATTACGGTTAGGTAACCATTTTCGGAAAAAACGGTCAAATGACCTGGCAGAATGCTGCAAATTTTTAACAGTTTACGTGATTACTATTTTTAGCTGGCGGATATTTGTTCATTTGGGGCTTACGAGTAGTGAGATTTTTTACATTGGTGAGGGTACCAACCTTACGCACCCCCCCCCCCCCAAATCAGGAGGACCAGGGTGTTTCTTTTCGTCTGGCACCTATCCTTCGACCTGTCCGGCTAGGGTGACCCTGCCAGTAGCTACACTACCGCCGACATAGCTCTCCGGGACAAGGCAGTTAGAAACACCATCGGGGAGACGGAAGTTAAAAAATGTTAAATTAAAAAACTGTATTTTTAATTAGTTTATATATTAAACAATGGCGTCTTGACAGGTGGTGCTTGAATGGTCGGCTTTAACTCTACAGAAAAAGAAGGCCAAGAGGCGGATACTTTAATTCATCGTATACTTCACATATAACAATTTAACAAAATATTTTTCCCTAGTACAGAAAAAAAAAGAACTATGTAGCAGTTTTAAACGGTGTAAGAATTTTTAGAGAAATTTCATTGGCTCAAAGTAAAATGTAAATTTTCAACCACATTTATGTTAGTTAAAGTTACACAGAACAGCTATATAAAAGGGGTGTTATTAAGTAAGTACGATTTTGATATTTTAAAATCACAAGGCGATTTTTTTAATTTTGTATACAAGAAAGCCTGAACATTATTTTACTTTTCAACGTAATTGTCGCTTTATTAACCCGGGAAATGCTCGCGCATATCCAGGATATGAACGATTAATACTTTACTACCGATAAATTCAAACAAAAATCGTTATTTTATTTAATCGTTGACATTGCTTACAAATTCCGCGCTGAAATAATTTGAGGATTACTTTTCAAAAATTAGTGGTGAGAAATGTAATAGCCGTGCCCATGCTGGGTATGGCATACCCTCCTGCGCGTGTAATTCCGGTTTAAGGCATTTATATTTTCGTACGACCAGATTTTCTATCCCATCCCCATCTGCCAACTGGTGTTTAACCATTGCATCATAGCCATTTTGATGCTATCATCCGCTGCCATCGAAATACTCAAGGCCTGAGGACACGAGTTATGACGTCATCACTAATCGACCAACTTCTCATTTGTGTTGTAATTCACACCCGAAAATTTTGAATAGCAATTTTCTATTATTTCATTTGTGGAATATCTATTATCTTACAAGCATTAATAACTGATTAAACTTACTGGTGATATTTGGAAACCGTAAATAAAAATTCAGTCAGATGCGGCAACACTATGGCATTCCGCATCTGGCTGAATTTTTATTTAGGGATTCCGAATTCTCATCAGTAAGTTTAAATAGTTATTATTGTTTTATACGGTGATAGATATTCAAAAAAAAAGAAAAAAAAAGAAAATTGCTAATAAAAAATTGCCGGTGTGAATTCCAACACTAGTGAGAAGCCGGTCGATTAGTTATGACGTCACAACTTTTGTCCTCAGGCCTTGAGTATTTCGATTGCAGTGCATCATCGCGTTGTTCCACTGACCAACGAGGTGCTTCTTTAAGTGCAAGAACAAGTGGTAGTCACTTGGAGCCATGTCAGGGCAATGCGGAGACATATCAAGTTGTTACCAACCACTAGAAGAGATTTGATCGTAGTTTCGATGAGCCGTTTGTATTCGAGCATTGTCATGAAGTAACATTATTACTGCTAATGAGCTTGCCATGTGCATAACAGTGCAAATATCCAATAACTGACATTTATGAACCAGTAACTAATAAGGGGTTTCAGACACTGGTGGAACCACTTAAATTTTAAGGGTGTTTACTACAAGATGAACTGAATTTATTATTATTTTTTTAAAGAATTCAAGTAATAGCTTTGAAATCTATTTAAAATAAACAACAATTGAAATCTCTGCCGTAGACCGCTGAAAGGGAATTCGTAGAACCAAATCTGCCAACGCCCATTAAACTAAATAAAATAACTATAAATTAGAAAGCATTGTCATAATGTATCATAGGCATATGTACCAACCTCAAACTAATGTTCTGTAATACTTGCGTCAATTTGATCCTGGTTTAATACGTTTCGAACGAAAAAAATTCTGAAGAAAAGAAATTAAATATGTTCCCGGTAGAAACTTGGAATAAAATAAGCATTCATGAAATAAATTTTCTTTTTGGAAACGTGGTTAAGCTGGGTCAAATTAATCCAGACATTACGGAGGATTAGTGGAAGGTTGGGGCTATGCATAGGCATGTTTTAACTAATTTCTACATGTTAAGAAAACTTAAGATTAACTTTAAGAAAAATTTTGCGAGGGTTGCATTAAAATAGATAAAATAAACTCTGCCTTAATTTTAGAAGGAAAGCGGTTGCCTCAAAATGGCATTGCTTTGTGCCTTTAGAAGTTCCTTCCTCACTGAATATGTTCTTGGCCTACTAGTGGTTAATAAATTTGCTCAAAAATAAATCTTTAAGTTACCACTAGATAACATTACTTAGAAGAATTTTACAAAAAAATGCTGATTTAAATCAGATTTTTGCTGAAGTGTCAATTACTTATTAAGTGTCAATAAATGGGGTTATTAGTTATATTAAATTTTCGAAAAAATGTACTTTTAAAATATAGTGGTGCTAATATATAAAACTAGAATCGTGTATATAAAACTTGAGTGGTAATTCGCTGATACTGCACCGCAAAGGGTTTATCAGTATTGAAACTTCTTTTAAAATTTAAATGTTTTCTGAAGATTATGCAGTTGTGAACATTTATCGCTCATTTAGAGACACACCTAAAAATTCGGTTAAGCACTATGTTTCATAATTGCTGCAAATACTTTTTTTTTATCTTTAGTAAACCTGTTTAAACTTAACTAATTTGTAGTGTTATATGTGGTGTTTATAGTTTTTATAAGTAACATACAGGGCATTACGAAAGAATTTGCTCAAGTTGGACAGTAATGGACAAAGAACAGCAATTGCAGGAAATGGATTTTTAAAATTGTACGTTAGTTTTAAATGATTTTTTGGAAAATAACCTCATTTCATAAATAAAATATATAATGTGAACTTTAAAAAAATCAGTCTTGCTTAAAAGGCGACTAAAATAATGAAAAAGATGTTACAAGTTAAAAATATAAATTTTTAATTTTACCATTTTTATTTATTTATTTTTAACTTTTATATTATTTTTTTCACTTGCAACATCTTTTTCATTATTTTACTCGCCTTTTAAGTAAGAGAGTGATTTTTTTTAAAGTTTACATTATATATTTTATGTTTGAATCAAGTTGAAAAATCAAGTTTCGTCTTATAATTTTACTTGTAACCTCATTTTTTTAAACTTTTTTTTTAACTTGTAACATCTTCTTCATTATATTAGTCGCCTTTTAACTAAGAGAGTGATTTTTTTTAAGTTCACATTATATATTTTATTTTTGAATCAAGGTGAAAATTTTCGCTTCCTTTTATGATTTTATTTGTAACCTCGTTTCATTTATGAAAAATGATATTTCTTTATAATATTCTTTTAATGTTCAAAGCGTTTAATAATCTATAGCGGATGCTAAATTTTCTCTTCATGTTGAGTTCAAAGTTGGATTTTTTTTTCTGAAAATTTAATCAGTAGTGAGATAAAAAAAAAAAAAAAAAAAAAAAAAAAATAATAATAATACATGGTTGGCTGTGTTTATGACGGCCAATTATCAACACGAGGGATATAGGCCCTAAGAGGGAGGCTTGTTCCCTCCGTGGGGATCTTTCTATGGAACCCTATACGGTGTTTACGCAAGGAAATCCAAGGTTCTAAGAAAACCACGGAAACTCCGAACGATTAGGCCGACTGGCGCAATTGGGTTCGAACCCAGCACCTCCCGTCCACCAGCTTGGAGAGTAGAACCTCTCGGCCCCTGTGGGTTCAAAATTTACATGTTTTCTAAAGATTATGCAGTTGTGAACATTTATCGCTCATTTAGAGACACCCCTAAAAATTCGGTTAAGCAATATGGTTGATAATTGCTGCAAGTACGTTTTATCTCTGGTAAACATGTAACCTCCCAATTATACTTATCTTTGTTCAAAGTTTAACAACCTGAGTCGGCATAAAAAATATTGATGGAAAATTTAAAATATCTCGCAATAAAATTAAAAAAATATATAGATATTAAATACAACTATTAAATAGAAATTAATTCATGAAAAAAACCTCTGTCTCTTTTATACTGAAAATAATTAATATAAATATATTATTAATAATGCTAGATATCGCCAAAAAAAGATTTTATTATGTGGTAAAGGAACAAAAAACAAGATACTAAAAAAACCCTCTTATCTTCGATAAAAAAATGTTTAAAAAAGTTTAATTACGATCCCCTTTTGTTTGAACAAGCCCCTTGTAATTAGTTGCGTGTAACCTTGTCAGTGGTTTTTCCTTACAAAAGCATGGAATTTCTTTTTTTTTTTCGTCCGCTTTAGGAAAAAATAACATTTTCTGCATCAATGTTACCAACTGTAAAGGAACTAATATATATTTTTTAATAATTTACATTATATTGTCTGGTCCATTTTTCTCAGTATGACAGTACATATAACATAATAATTTTTAAATTGATTATATATTGATTTTTTCGCAATGGATATCTTACATGCTTTATAAAAAGTCTGTATTTATTTATGTTCATACGAACTTACATTTTAATCAATAAATATATTACAGCAAGCTTTCAAACATCTAATGCTAACGTGGCGATGTTTTAGCTATTACGCAATATTGATATAAATTAGAAAAAAATTGATACATAACCACTTCTATTTAAAAAGCAGAAAAACCAACGTTTAAAATGCACAAATAACATATGAAAAGCAGCAAACAGCTGTTTCGAATCTACTAGCGAGATTCTTCTTCAGTGCTAAAGGAACAGCGTGCTAGAAAAAGCAAGGCTGAGCAAAATCATAGACAGAGACGCGCTGGCTTTTATACCCTATGCGGGTGGCGAAGGCGCCGAAACAACCAATGAGAGAGAAGCAGTGGAAACGACTGGGTGGACAAGTAGCGACATCTACCGGAGAAGTAGAGAAAAGAAACCAAAAAAGGGGAATTAAATTAACGCTTTCCAAATACTTGGAAAATCTGGAGTACTAGATAAGTCATTGACTAAAGAGTGAGAATTTTTAATGATATGGTAAGCTTCCCAAAAATCAAGATCAAGGTTAGAAGAAAATTTTTGGATAATGATGGATTTTTGGAAAATTTTTGGAAATTTGGATAATAAACTTATACTTCTCACTCGCGCTTGCTTGTCGCAAAATACTTTTGTTTTCAATGGTAATTTCTTCCGTATGATTGAAGGTTTGGCTATGGGTAATCCTCTTAGTCCAGTTTTATGCGATATTTATATGCACTATTTTGAGGTCAAGCTTTTTGAAATCTTAAAATTTCCGTTCTATGTTCGTTATGTTGATGATGTTTATGTCCTGATTGAAATGAATTCGGATATTAATCATATTCTCTCTATTATGAATTCCATTGATCCCTGCATTCAATTTACCTCTGAAATTGAGACCAATAACTGTCTTTCTTTCATGGATGTCCTTGTTATTCGTTGTGAAAATGGCTTTCAGACTACCGTCTTTCGTAAACCTTTTGCTATCAGTCTCCCACCTCACAGGTATTCTTCTCATCCCCCCTAACCAGAAATTCGCTGCTTTCAATACTTTTGTTTTTCGGGCTACTAATATTTGTTCCACTCCTCAGTTACTTAGTGCTGAACTTAATTACCTCAAAGCTATTGCTGTCGATCGTGGTTATTCCTCTAATATTATCGATTCTATTTATAAGAAATTGACGAATTCCGACCATTCTGCAAAGCATTCTAATTCCAACTCTAATACTTCAGTTGTATTACCATTTTTTCCTAAAATCAGTCAGCAAGTTGCTAAAATCCTAAGAAGGTTTGATTTTAAAGTTATTTTTTCTCCTGTTAATAAAATCCCTTTTTCAAATCTCAAACACCCCGTTGATCGCCTAGATAATTGGGGCATTTACCAGATCTCTTGTCAGTGTGGTCTTTCTTATATTGGTCAGACTAAACGTGCTCTTAGATTTCGTTTAAAAGAGCATGAAGGTTATGTTAAAAATCAGGAGCTCAAACGTTCTTCTATTGCTCAACATTCTTGGTCTTCTGAACATAGGTTCGATTTTTCCTCAGCCATCATTATCCAAAAATGTTCTTCTAACCTTGATCTTGATTTTTGGGAAGCTTACCATATCATTAAAAATTCTCACTCTTTAGTCAATGACTTATCTAGTACTCCAGATTTTCCAAGTATTTGGAAAGCGTTAATTTAATTCCCCTTTTTTGGTTTCTTTTCTCTACTTCTCCGGTAGATGTCGCTACTTGTCCACCCAGTCGTTTCCACTGCATCTCTCTCATTGGTTGTTTCGGCGCCTTCGCCACCCGCATAGGATATAAAAGCCAGCGCGTCTATGATTTTGCTCAGCCTTGCTTTTTCTAGCACGCTGTTCCTTTAGCACTGAAGAAGAATCTCGCTAGTAGATTCGAAACAGCTGTTTGCTGCTTTTCATATGTTATTTGTGCATTTTAAACGTTGGTTTTTCTGCTTTTTAATATTGTTGCACAAAGGCTTTATTTGATATTTTTTCCCTTCTATTTATATATATTTTCATAAATAATACTTACCTATAAGTATACATATACTAACGCATACACATGCGTGCGAATGTGTGTGTTTTTACATACACACGTGCCATAATGTTAGTTTTTGTCATCATATGATAGAGCTATCGCTTTCTTAACCCTTTGAGGGGCAAAGTACTTCTATTGCAAAAATATTGAAATGATTGAATCGCACCAGAATTTATAAACAAGTATATTTTAATTAAAAAAAACAAACAAAAGCTTCACTTTCTGTACATTACAAATGAAAAATTTAATTACAAAATTCTATCATTGTGGCATTTTGGTATTAAAAGTATGTGGCATATATAATACCCAACAAAAAGTTTTCGGTAAAAAAAAAAAAAAAAAAAAAAAAAAAAAAAAAAAAGCAGCGCCAAGTTCTCCTTAATGTTTCGGCCAGAAAAAGTAGTGATATCTGAAGTTCGCACAAGTTAAAAGCCAAACATCCCAAATCTTTCTTTGAAAATGGCTTCCTGCGACTTGGCTGTTAATGCCTTCTACAGCATTTCAAAATTAATTATTGGAAATTACGCATTTATGAATTATTTAAATATTAAAAGTAATATAGAATGCAAAGAGGCAAATTCACATGAAGACATTATAAGTAAAAGATTTCTGATAACTACCATTCAGTTTCAACAAACATTAGTTTTGATTACAAATCATTTAGTCCACTTGTGGTTTAATTGCCATTTTGTACGGTCTAAAGCTAAAGTCATTAACGTAAAACCCACGAAATAAAACAAAATTTACTTACTTCAAATCTCACAATATGTTACATTATGTTTTATTGTATAACTAGCTGACCCGCCCGGCGTTGCCCGGGCCCATAATAATATTCTTAAATGAATCTGAAATTTTTTATCGCAGATCCGTACAGAGGGGGCGGTGCAAATTACCAGTTCCCGACTCTTGTTCAGTTCAAAAGTTGTGTAAAGTCAAAGGTTAAGATTTTTAATTTTTATTTGTCTCATACTTTAAACTTTTTTATTCTAAATTAACTGATGAATTTAATTAAAATGTAATTATATTTTCAAAAATTTAATTTTTTATTTAAAATCTTCATATCAAAAAGCAATTACAAATACAGCATGAAGTGTAATGCTGAAAAAGAAATAATAAAATTGTAAGCAAATATTACTATATAGATTTTTAAGAAAAGTACCATCCAGCAAATTTATTTTCTAATAGAATAAAGCCTGTTTATAACGGAATCCTGCAATAAACGGAAAAAAAAGTTACAGCTCTTCCCCCCCCCCCCCAAAAAAAAAAAATGCTATGCGTTGTTCAATTTAATAACCTGCATAAAACGGAATTTATCACTGGTCGTTTTCGTTTACGTCTAAGCAGGTTTTATTGTATCTTACTTTTGAGGGGGCCCGTAATAATATTCTAAAATTCGTATCGCAGGTCTGTACAAAATTACTTTTTACGTCATGACAACATTTTGTAAACTTCTTGCTACTGTTTAATTCGCATTTCCAATACAGTGCTTTGCACAAATTGCACGTTTCACCCACAGTTATGCATGCCCCGGAACGTTTAAATTAGTAATTTGGATTTCAGTAGCAACTCGTGCATGCTACAGTTATTAAGCCTATTTTGCCGATCGCTTAAAGGCGTTCTCGACAATTCTATTTGGATTTCGAATCTATTTCGATTCGACTCGAATTCGGCTTCTTCTTCACTTTCAAGCATTCACCGAGATTTTTTACGGGCATTTCAAATGATATTTTGAAGCTACATAATTGCAGCGAAAGATATTGCACAGAAAACGCAAAACGTAAACAACAACAAACCCGATCGCCCTAAATCCTGCCAAGAACTCTTACACAATAACCAATCAGATGCGTTTCTCGGGCGTTGCCATTAAACAATAACAAATAATCGCGATTTCTGTGCCACGTACGTTAGCGTAATATATATATAGATATTGAAATCTTGTGTATTGACGAAAGAGATTTTTTTTCTTTTGAACATTTATTATAGTTTGTTTGCATACATTAAGAGGTATTCGATTTATAGACTGTTAAAAGCTGATACTAATTATGTTTTAGCAATTAGGGATATTATCTCCTGAATACATGTATTTTGTTATTTTTAACAGTTTTGTTATTTTTATCAGTAGTGAGATAAAAAAAATACATGGTTGGATGTGTTTATGACGGCCAATTATCAACACGAGGGATATAGGCCCTAAGGGGGAAGGCTGTGCCCTCCGTGGGGATCTTTCTATGGAACCCTATAAGGTGTTTACGCAAGGAAATCCAAGGTTCTAAGAAAACCACGGAAAACTCCGAACGATTAGGCCGACTGGCGCAATTGGGTTCGAACCCAGCACCTCCCGTCCACCAGCTTGGAGAGTAGAACCTCTCGGCCACTGGTGGGTTCAAAATTTACATGTTTTCTAAAGATTATGCAGTTGTGAACATTTATCGCTCATTTAGAGACACCCCTAAAAATTCGGTTAAGCAATATGGTTGATAATTGCTGCAAGTACGTTTTATCTCTGGTAAACATGTAACCTCCCAATTATACTTATCTTTGTTCAAAGTTTAACAACCTGAGTCTGCATAAAAAATATTGATGGAAAATTTAAAATATATCGCAATAAAATTAAAAAATATATAGATATTAAATACAACTATTAAATAGAAATTAATTTATGAAAAAAACTCTGTCTCTTTTATACTGAAAATAATTAATATAAATATATTATTAATAATGCTAGATATCGCCAAAAAAAGATTTTATTATGTGGTAAAGGAACAAAAAACAAGATACTAAAAAAACCCTCTTATCTTCGATAAAAAAAGGTTTAAAAAAGTTTAATTACGATCCCCTTTTGTTTGAACAAGCCCCTTGTAATTAGTTGCGTGTCCCCTTGTCAGTGGTTTTTCCTTACAAAAGCATGGAATTTCTTTTTTTATTCGTCCGCATTAGGAAAAAATAACATTTTCAGCATCAATGTTACCAACTGTAAAGAAACTAATATATATTTTTAAATAATTTACACTATATTGCCGGGTCCATTTTTTTCAGTATGACAGTACATATAACGCAATAATTTTTAAATTGATTATATATTGATTTTTTCGCAATGGATATCCTACATGCTTTATAAAAACTAAAAAGTCTGTATTTATTTATGTTCATACGAACTTGCATTTTAATCAATAAATATATCACAGCAAGCTTTTAAACATCTAATTCTAACGTGGCGATGTTTTAGTTATTACGCAATATTGATATAAATTAGAAAAAAGTTGATACATATCCACTTCTGTGTATACATATTTTCATAAATAATACTTACCTGTAAGTATACATATACTAACGCATACACATACGCGAATGTGTGTGTTTTTCCATACACGCGGGCATAATATTACTGTCATCATATGATAGAGCTATCTCTTTCTTAACCCTTTGAGGGGCAAAGTACTTCTATTGCAAAAATATTGAAATGATTGAATTACACCAGAATTTATAAACAAGTATATTTTAATTAAAAAAAGGCAAAAACTTCACTTTCTGTACATTACAAATGAAAAATTTAATTACAAAATTCTGGTGTCCTTGTGGCATTTTGGTATTAAAAGTAAGTGGCGTATATAATATAAAGGTGCCCTGCAAGGGGCTAATCCCTTGAAAGGCGGTGGGATATATTATATCCCACCTAATTTTAATAGAGCTTTGCGTCAGAAACATTTAATTAAATTTTATTTTCACAACTTTGGTGGAAAAAAGTTGGAAAATTGGGTTTTCCTATTTTGAAGTAATTTTTTTTCGAAAATTACGCTGTGAATTCAACATTACAGAAAAAAATGTTTCCCTAGAAGGAGTTAAGGTAAAAGATACTTACCTATTTTCTGATGATAAAATGTCTAAATAATTTTATCCAGTTCTGAAATGTGAAAGTACTATCTTTATTTAAGATTTACACTATTTACAATCAATAATTATTTTGGTCTTATTTAATCCCGTAATTTGTAATAAGATTTTGCGTAAAAAAAAAAAAAAAATAAATAAATAAATAAAAAAAAAACCCAAAGAATAGAAAAAACAAAATAGACGTATTCAAATTGAAGGACTTTATGTAATTTGAATAATGTTTCTAATCTAAAATCACCTACGAGGTTAATCTACTAAAAACAACAACGAGATCATGTTTGAGTTTTAAAAAATTGAATATTATATAATTTATTTAGATTAATACCATACAGGTATGCATGGTAGCAGAAAATATCAAACGGAGACCTAAAATCTGGGTTATTTATTTAGTCTACTATTTTCAAAGCCATGTAATTTTTTGTTCATTTGATTTTTCTTAAGGGGTCTCCATATTAAAACTATTCTATACTCTTTTCCCGTCTAACATAATTTTATAACGTTAGTTGATCTAATTCTTTCCTGTCTTTAAAATATTCCAATGTTTCAGTTTACTTTAATTTCATTTCTATCTAAATGGGTACATTAATATTTTTTTTATCTTTCAAAATATGTTAAAGGGGTCTCAGGACTCTTAAAGCTTTATAATTTTCGAAATTTAAATTTTTTTAGATGTTAAATTCCTATATTTTCTAAACATTTTGATATACTTGTTTCCTTGAAATTCCTATTAGAACATGAATTATGAATTTTAGCATTATACCCGCTCAATAGCGTAAGCGGTGTAATCAATGTTAATTCTGCATCTTGCATTTTCTTAAATATATAAAATGAAAGAACATACTTACATCTTTCATTCCATTTAAAATGGTGTCTTAACCCTTAAATGCCTGATTTTTCAAAAATCATTTTAATAATGTTTTTTCGGCTTTCACTTTTTAAATAAATCATGGGAAAAATACTTAAAAAATCATATTTTATTTTAAGTATGGTTTACGGCTAAAAAAACAGTTTGTTACTAATCGGCAATACTGAAAAAATAATTTTCACTGATAAAATTCTATGATATTAAACACACAAGAATTATCAGAACTATCATAAGAAATAAATTTTACTTGCTCACGGCAGATCAAAATAGGGTATTTTGCAAGTTTCTAAATAAAACAAAAAGAACATGTAGCAACATTTGAAAAAATAAATGTATCTTTATTCTTAAACAGCACAAGTGTTGCATTTACATGTTGAAAATCTATTTAATAATATTTTCAGAAAATATTTTATTGGCAACATTAGGCTTTATAGCTTAAATATTATTCTAATAGTATTTTAGAATCCTAAATTGGATATGTTGCCGAAAACCAACACCCGACATTAAAGGGTTAAAATAAAATACATTTTAAGATATTAAACGTTGAAAAAAAATTTTTTTTTTCATTTTTTCAAATTTTAAGAGTCCTGAAACCCCTTAAGTAAAGACCTTTTCTTTGTCGAAATGCCTAAATAAACAGATGAGAAAAAAAAGAACTATGCTGTGCACTTTAAAATCTCTCTAACATGATGAGTTCATCCTTGCAAACCTGTCCTTTGTTAAAACACGTAAAAACATCCATTTTCCGTTTTGAGATTGGTTTGTATTTTGTAGTCTTTTAATCAATATAGGTTTATCTGTATTTTTATTATCTATAGAGATTATTTTAAAATTGCTCATCAATGTTATTTTTCAAAGTATTGCGGAAATTGTTTTTTTCATAATATGTTCAATTGTTATAATAGCAGTGTTGCCAGTGGGCTACTATTTTAGGTAGATTTCGTATGAAATACTGCCTATTACTTTCTCCTCTATGTTGGAGTTCCTAAAAAAAAATTTACAGATCTACACCGATCATGACCCCTAGAACCCAAAACCACCCTCAGTAAAAATTTTTGTATATATATATATCATCATTATCATCATCAACCTTTTTCAATCCACTGCTGGATGTAGGTCTCCCTCAGATTTTTCCAATGTTTCCTGTCTAGGGCTTTAGTCATCCAATTTACACCGGCTACTTTTCTGATTTCATCATTCCATCTTATTTGAGGTCGTCTTCTTGGCCGTTTTGCATCTCTGGGATAACACTGTAGGGTGTTTGTGCTCCATCTATTGTCTTGTCTTCTTGCGATGTGCCCAGCCCATTTCCATTTTAGCCGTTTAATTCTTTCAATGATGTCAAAAACTTTCGTCTGACTTCTTATCCAGGTTATTCTTTTTCTGTCTCTTCTAGTTATACCTAGCATACATCTTTCCATACTTCTCTGTGTTGTTTGTAAAGTTTGTACCATCCGTTTTGTTAGCGTCCATGTTTCTGCTCCATAAGTTAGGACAGGCAAAACACATTGGTTAAATACCTTTCTTTTCAAACACAGGGGCATGCTACTCTTCAGAATAATATTGTTCTTCCCAAAAGCACTCCATCCATTTCTTATTATTCTATTGATTTCATTCATGATACTATTATCAGATGATATTTCTTGCCCAAGGTACACATAACTTTGCACTTCTTTAATTTCAGTGTTGTAGACGATTTTCTTTTTTGATGCAAATGAATTGAACATCACCTTAGTCTTTTCCAAGTTTATTTTTAATCCCACATTAATGCTAGCTTCTGCCAAATCTTTTAGCATATTTTCCAATTCTTCAGGACTGTTACTAAAAATTAAAATGTCGTCAGCGAATCGGAGATGACTTAAATATTCCCCATTTATTCTAATCCCTTTGTTTTCCCAATCCAGCTTCTTGAAAATATTTTCTAAGACAGCAGTAAAAAGCTTAGGCGAAATGGTGTCTCCTTGTCTCACCCCTCTTCCAAGCTTGATCTTTGCTTTTCCTTTGTCCAAGCGGATGGTTGCTGTTGCTTTCTTGTAAATCTTCTTTATTCTATTGAGGTAAGGTTTGTCTATACCAATGTCCTCCAGAGATTCTACTACTGCTGATGTGTAGACCGAATCAAATGCTTTTTCATAATCAATAAAGGCAAGGCAAAGAGGTAAATTATATTCCTTATGTTTTTCTATGAGTTCCCTTACCGTTTGGATATGATACATTGTGCTGAATCCACTTCGGAATCCCGTTTGTTCTCTAGGTTAAGCTGATTGGACGGTAGTTTTTAATGTTTTCCTTCTCTCCTTTCTTGTAAAGTAGCACCATCACAGCATTATTCCAATCTTCTGGTACATCTGACTTCTATGGACATTTGGAAAACAGTAAGGATATCATTTTTGGCAAATTCTTCTCCTGCTTCTTTGATAAGGTCGATTGTAATTCCATCTTCTCCGGGGCATTTACCTTTTTCCATAAATTTAATGGCTTTTAAAACTTCGTCTGTCGTCACTGGGATTATGGCATCGGTTTCTGTTAAGTTTTCTCGTGGACCACATAAGTTGATTTCCCTCTGATTTTCACATTTATATAAATCGTTATAGAATTTTTCGACACTGTGTACTATTTCTGTATTGATTTTGGTGATTTTTCCATCTTCCCTCTTTAGTGCAAAAATACCTTTTCTTCCAACACAAAGTTTTCGCCTAGCTGATTTTAAACTTTTGTTATCTTCTAGAATTTTCTTGACAAGATCAGAGTTAAATTTTCTGATATCTTCTGTAACACATTTTCTTACCGTTTTACATAATTCAGCATATTCAACTCTTGATTTAGGATCGTTTTTCTTCATTTTAAATTCTCTGCGTTTCTTCATCAATCTTCTTGTTTCTTCTGTTATTTTCTTTGTCTGCTTTACTTGTGCATCGCCGGCTATCTTCTTTGCAATATCTTGTAGAGTACTGGTTAGTTTCTTGTTCACTACTATAACATCTTGCTCTTCTTCTAAAGCTGATTGAAGTACTTGGAAACGGTTTTTAAGTTCCAAATGGAATTATTCTTTATGTTTCTGGAGATTTATTATATCGATTGATTTCTTTGAGTGTTGCAAAAGCTTCATTCTTTCCACTTTAGTATTTAACAGCAGTTTGCATCTAACCAACCTGTGATCACTTCCTGTATTGAAGTTATTGAGAACGCTGCAATCCTGAATAAGATGCTTTTGTTTGTTAAGATGTAGTCGATTTCACTTGTTGGGCCATTTGCACAACGCCATGTCCATTTTATTTGTGGCTTTTTCTTGAAAAATGAATTCATGATATACAACTGTTCACATTCTGCAAACTCAATCAATCTGTTTCCTCTTTCATTTCGCACCCCATATCCATGATATCCTACTGATAACTCACCTTTCTCTTTTTCCCCAATTCTAGCATTCCAGTCTCCCATTATTAATTTTATGTAGCATTTTCCCTTTTGATGCATTGAAGCTACTTCTTCATATAAATCCTCAACTTCTTCATCAGTATAGCTTACTGTTGGTGCATAAACTTGGGTAATTTGCAGCTTGTATCATCTGGACACTTGTATTACTAACCTTGCAACTCTATCTGATGCACTATCATATTCTGCGATGTGATTCTTCCACCTTTTATGAATCAGAAATCCTACACCGCTTGTTCTTCCATCTTCTGTGCCTCTGTAGTATAATACATGTCCGCTGGCAAGATCTATCTTCTCTTCTCCTTTTCTTCTTACTTCACATAATCCTAGGATGTCCCAGTTGATTCTTTCTAATTCTTCTCCAAGTTCCTGAAAACGATTTTCCGAAGATAGGGATTGTCCATTATACGTAGCCAAGGTCATCAACTTATGGCAGCCTAGCCGAGCCCGGTTATTCTTAGCACCCTCTGTCTTCATGTCTTTCTGATCGCTGCCGTAACCAGGAACATTCAGACCGCCGGGAATTAAGGGCCGTGATTTATTTTGTGAATTCATGGTAAAATAAGGGGGGTAGGTGGCCAAATTCCTCCACGCTGGCCAAGCGGGTTGGAGGAAGCCCATCCGCGTTCGTTCCCCATGCACTAGGCAAGGGTACTAACAGGCTGTACCGGTGGAAGGTGCGGATTGGACATTAAGTCTCCCCTCCCAGTCGATTCCTTTAAGTCCTCCTCGAAGGCAATTAAAGGGTCTTCTCTTGGTTAATAAGCAGAGGCTATTAAACAGCCCATATATATATATATATATATATATATATATATATATTACTTTCTTCTGGACACGATAACTTCCACAATTCTCTTCCAAACTGATACATAAAATCAAGGGGTATAAAGTCTCGGTCAAGTTTGTTAATGGGCAAAATTAGATCAAGGGTATGGAAATAGGGAAATGTTTTGTGAAAACTGAAAAAAAACCATAACTTGTTAATTTTTGTACATATCAAATCAATTTAAGGTTTTTATTACTTCTAAAAATTGGGCCAAAATTTTATGTATCACAATCTTTTGATAAAATTAAAAAGGAGCTCAAGGGGTGCAAAAAATAGGGTTTTAGGGAGAAAAAAATTCATAACTTCGTCCATTCTTAAGACATCAAATTCAATTAAATTTATTATAAATCTTCTTAATATTATCTACAACATTTATATTGACAAATTTTTAAAAGGACCAAATCGTACCGCAAAATAAATAAATAAATAAATAAATAAAATAAAATAAAATAAAATAAAAAGGAAAACAAAAAGGGGGAGTTGAAGAAGAAAAAATCCATTACTTCGTCAATTCACAAGATATAAATTCCGCATGAATTTATTATATATCTTGTTAATATTGTGTACAATATTTATATAGGCAACTTTTTATAGGACCAATTCTTACAGCAAAAACAAATTAAAAATACATAGCGGTTGAAGAAAAAAATCATCGTGTTAATTGCGGTATTCAAATCCAAACTGCTCATTTTCTTACTCATTTTTAACTTCATTTTTGCTCTCAAACGCATCCAATTGGTAGATTCCCTTATTCAGAAACTATATAATGTAGCGTAATGATCGATTTCTCGATAGAGGCAGAATATATTTCAAAAAATGATGTCAAATTGGGCATTTTGAACATAATTTCCCGAAGCGGTTGTGTTAGAAACGAAAAATATTTTCCTACTGAGAAAATAATTGTTTATAAATCAAGTTTTAATTAATTGAACGAAAAATAAAAACACAGATCGCTTATAAATCTCTTCAAAAATCACGTCAGCAAATTTAATATTTTTTCTATTAAAAATGAATCTGAAAATGTGCCAGAAAATTTCGAGTTGTTGAGTATGGAAAAGAATTTTTTTTGAATACCACTTTAACATGATTCTGATAAAATCAGATGTTATATAAAAATTAAATAAAAACTCGTCAAAAGCGGCCAGATAAAATTGTTAAAGTGGGCTTATCTCTAATCATGATTTAGGTTTGGTTGGTGAAAATAGTATACTTAGTTTCGATATCTACCTCCGCCTGTAGGCCCGGCTGGCAGGTATATTTTTTTAATTAAGATTTCTTCATTGTCACCACTTTTTTGAAATTGTTTAAGTTCGCCTTATTTAACGATATATTAAGTAAGGGTAAAATGAGGGAAATTTTACCATTTCAAAAAAGTGGTGCTAGTCAATAAATCTGAATTAAAAAAAAGTAGCCCACTAACAATACTGAATAACAGCCGAAAGCAAAGCAAGAAATTATTTCGAAAAAGTGTACGTTGAAAGATAATAATTTGTTAAACTAACTCATCAAAATTATACTAGGGAAATGTTAGTTTCACCACTTTTTTATAACAGGTTGTCAGTATAATTTGATATCTAATTAAAAGACATACAAAGAAAGCGATATAAGTAAGCGTCCTATCTTAAATCGGAGAGGTAACCGCAATATTAAAGGTGAGGTCACATCAATCCAGGTCGCACGCCACGTAGCGGACGGAGTGAAACTACAAGAAGATGCCTAACTGTTTTCTTACTTCACACCACTAAAATTGTAAAGTTTTTTCACCATGATTAATAGCTGAAATGCAACTAGCAAGGCGAAGAAAACTTCGTGGTGTCAAGTGCATTTGGGCGCCCCTCTCGCTACGCCATTATTTTGCAATAAATGTGGTAAACAAAATTCAGTTCCATGAGTTACTAGAGATTTAGAAAATATGCGAAGATGGTAGATATCCTGTCATATATGACGTCACACTAAAAGAACGCGTATGTAGATTATCAGCCCGTGCACAAGATGGTGCAACTCTGTTAATTTACGACTGATTCCAGTATTAAGTTTGTACGCTTACTTATATCGCTTTGCATACAGATGTCAAAAGTATAAAATGCGAAATTTCCCTTTTTTGTTAACTTTTATCGCGTATATAATGATGAGTTTTTAAGCATTGAAATTGAATAAGTTTTCGGGTCTTAAAAAAAAAAAAAAATGCAAAGTGTTGATAGAAAATCCATATTCATTAATTTATAATGCTTATATTAGAGTAGAAAAGCCTGTTTTTGATTAGTTTATATATTAAAAATGGCGGCTTGACAGTTGATGGGCAATAACGCTCTAAAACAACAGAACGCAAAGGGGTTTTTTATTATTGGTCCGCTTATGCAATTATTCATGCTTTTGTGTAAAATTAGCTGAATTCCCGCTACCGGCCGAGAGGACTTAAAAAAAAATATTTCTACTAAGGTCGGAGAAAATATCAAGAAATCTTCTAATTTTTTAAAAATATAGATGTATAATTCCGCCATTTGGTAGCTTGATTTGTTACTTTTTTTTTTGTTTTAATAAAAAAACATTCGCTCCTCTTATACACAATTGGTAATTATAAAAATAACTTTAGTTTATTAATTTATTTTATCACCCCTGTTATTTTTTTAAACAAAGATTTGACCAAATATGTGTAAAATAAATTAGAAAAGGCTGCAGTTACATTTAGGACTCTCTTTTTTGTTTATAAAATAAATAAAAAAATCGAATGCAGATATTTCAAATTTATTTTTTCTAGAACTTAAATTCTTTAAATATTTCATGAAAAAGCTTTAAATAATTCAATTTAAAAAGATTGAAATATGTCAAAGTCCAACCATGTATGCTAAATTAAATATTTTCGTGACTTAATTAATTCTTTTGACGTGGTGCATAACATACTTTTATGAACATTTTATGAACTTTTATGAACATTTTCTTAAATTTTTCTTCACATTCCGTGTTTTTTGTTATTTTTTAATTAAAAGTCTTACCTTTAAATGTTATTTTAAGAGTTTCTTCCTTCATATTTCATGTTGTTCTTTTTAACTCCAGTGAAGTTAAGAAATATCTCATATGAAAATTTGACTAATTCCACTTAGAAATCAAATGGCATTCATAGGATTAGTTATAAACGTTGCGAAAAAATGAGTCTTTTTTACGTTTCGCTGTATAATAATTATATTTAAAACTACATTTTATAGGTTTTAATGTTAATATATTTAATGTTAATATATTTAATGATCTATCATAAAATATTAATATTGTATATTTTTCATTTTAGTATAAAGCATATATTTGTTTTTCATTTTATATATATGTAATTATTTATCTACATAGTATTTAATTAAAAATAGATATTAAATAATGTATATTATTAATTATTTATATACCTGAACAATATTTATAAATATATATATTGCGTTATAAAATTTCAAAATATATAACATAATTCTGCGTTATTTTAATTTTTTGTTACTTATATATAAATTATATACATATCTGATATATCTTAAATTTTTATATATTTTACAATTTAATTTACTTATTTTCACTTTAAAATACTTTTCTCTGTCATTTTCTACCTGAAAATATAACTGTTACTGTATTAAATTCATTCCATTTCGAATACATTTTTCTTTGAAAAGCTTAGTTTTTTATACTTTGGACGCGTTATAAAGTGTTTTCCCGACGGTTTTCATGTTTATTTACATATTGTTGTCAACACGTAATATCTGATCTACATATTTATGATACTATTGTAATCTCCACGCTATTATCTGATTGGCTAGGGATACACTCCGCACTGAATATTAGCCTTGTCTCTCTAATCATACGCACATACCAATAAAACGACACTCGCGCTCTCAGAAGCTAGAATGTTCGCTTTTAAACTTGGCTTATAAAACTCAGTAGAACACCGAAAGTTCTCTGGTAAAATACTCATTGTAATATTTGGAATTCGTGTACTCTTTAATACTTCACTATTTAAGTTGTGAGACTGAACTATTTTCAAAAATGTCTTTATTGATTTGGAATCTCTCACGGACTTTAAACTATTATCCGCAAGGTTAATAAACATATGTAGACGTAAATCCTGACTGATTTTTTATAAAGGGGAAGCGCCAGTACATCTTAATCCAATGTCTGAGGTTTTTTCTACAATGCGACTACCAAAAGGTTTACTGGATTTACTTTAGTTGTGACTTTCCGATTGCCATCCTTAAGTTATGAATTGGTGCAAATATCTTTCATGTGATCTCATTTAACTCCAACCTCAAGATCTGGTCATGATCTCTAATGTGGATAAACACACCACTCTGTGTGTATATATATATATATATATATATATATATATATATATATACACTGGTGTGCAAAAATTAAGGACGAAGCAAATAAATTAGCATAAAAGCCAAAAAAGACAACAAACTGGATTGAAAGACCACGTATAAAGCTGACCTGGGACCGATGCAGTACGGCTTGCGGATATATGGCAAATGATGTAAGAATGAGGAGGGTGGAAGGATATAAAATACAGAGGTGGTGGACGCTCAGCAATTCGGTGATATCTATTGCATGGTGAACAGTGATTTCAACGAGATTTGTTGCTACTACCGTGTAATATGACCAAAAGACAATCCAGTAGATGTCACCTGGATGACTTTAACGAGGTCACATCACTGGGAGGTTGGATTAATGTCGAAGTGTGACAAGTATGGCAGAGGTGTCCGGGATCGCTCACAGCATCGTTTCAAGGACCTGGAGAGCATTTCAAGCGACAGGAACAGCTATCCGAAAGTACAGAAGTGGTCACCAAGGAGCAACAACAACGGTGGAAGACTGCTATGTTGTCCTACAGGCAAAAAGAAACAGGCAGCTGACAACTGAAGAGATCTGAAGGCACATGGAATAGAATATTGGACGTCGGATATCACGTTTTACTATGGTCAGGAGGCAACACAAAGGTGGTCTATACGCACGACGACAAGTACTGTGTGTACAATTAATGCCTACTCATCGTAGAAGCCGGTTTATGTGGTACCAGGGACACAGGAAATGAGCACAACAGGAATTTGAGTAGAGTGTTCTTTACGGATGAGTGCCGATTTGGTTTGACAAGTGAATCCGGCCGTGTACATATCTTGAGAGAGCAGGGAATACACAAGCTTCCCTCCAACATCATCGAAAGGAAAAGTTTAGGAAGTGCCGGAATCCTCGTTTGGGGCGATATCATGGTATGTAACCGTGCGAACCCCCCGTCTTCTCAGGAGGTTCAGCAACTGGTGTCCTCTATCCTACTGAGATTCTCTTGGCCTATTTGCTTCTGTTTAGAGGTACGTGTATCCGAACTACCTTTTCGTGGACGACAACGCTACATCTCATCGTCCAGAATTTGTCGCAGAGCTCTTGAAGAGTGAAGATATTCAACGCATGGATTGACATGTATGGACCTTGGGCTTAAAATCCATATAACATGTGTGGGACCTTCTCGGTAGATGCTTGGCAGCACGTGACCAGGCGCCAGCAACGATTCCACAGTAGAAATTGGCACTCTAAGAGGAATGGCACCCGAAGCCTCAACAACTTCCTGACAACCTTGTCTCCTTAGCATGGACAGATGCGATAAGTTATTGCCAAGCGCTTGTCAAATGAACATTTCTGTTTTCTGTGCAGTTGTGCTCCAAGTTACCTTTCCAATAAAGTGCTTTTGTATCCTTTTGATTCTTGGTTTTGATGGATTTGTTCATTTGTCCCATATTTTCAAATCTTGGAGATCTTATGGTATAATGTCGGTCGATATCGAAAACTTCTGCTCGATGTTGCATTCAAAAAATCCATCTCGTCCTTAATTTGAGCACACCAGTGTATATATATATTAAAAAGGTCAAAATTCCGTATATTATTAAAATTGTTCGAGAAAAAGCTATTCTTTTCACTCCAGTCTGCAACAATAGTTTAATAAATTTTTCTTATATTAAACTATATTCCATTTATTTCCGTATCTAAATCTCTTTTTATTTTAAATTCCGTAAGTTTCTAATTTATTCCCCTTGTAATAATTCCTGGAATAAATTCCCGTATTTATGTTTTCTTCAAAAAACCTTTTTTATTTCCCAAATCTTAAAGCTGATTTCATGCTATCATTTATCATTTTTATACCATTTCTTTTTTTTAACTCTTTTTTTTTTATTCCATAACTTGATTTTCCCGAGTAATATCGACTCGGACAGTTCACCTCAATTTTATGCAGCTAACAATAAAGAGTCCCATGACCTTTCAGCCCGCTCATTGGATTTCCCTTGCATTGGTGAAAATATCCCTACGCCTCGCCGAGTTAAAAAAACGAGATTCATCGATTCGGAGCACAGAATTTTACCGATTTTGAGTTGTCTCTAAAAATTATGCTGCTTGTAGAGAGAGTTATTGTTACTTCGAATTCACTTATTCTTCTAACATCGAAGTCTACTTGATAATTTTGAAAGATTCCCGCGAATCTACATTAATGCTCTAAAATTTATCATTTATATAAGTTAATAAAGTTTGTTCAAATCAGACGGCGTTTTCTCTTTCAAAATCTGCTACATTCACCGGCCAGGTTGATTAAGCATGAAATATGGCTGCCTTTTATAAATTATTAGGCCGGATAATGTTGTATTTACTTCAGAGTGTGTAGCGGATTATCGGGAATTATGGCTTTACGGAAAGTGGAATGCTCGTATCGTCACATATACACTGGTGTGCAAAAATTAAGGACGAAGCAGATAAATTAACATAAAAGACAAACAAGGCAATAGAGCGGATTGTTTAAATAGTTTTGATCACTCGTCCCATATTTGCACATGTTGGAGAATTTATCATACGATTTCGGTCGATGTGGAAAACTTCTGCACGGCGATACATTTGAAAAAGCATCCCGTCCTTAATTTTTGCACACCAGCGTATATAGCATTAACAGTTTTAATTACACTACTGGATGTAGATCTGCCCCAGATTTTCTATTTTTTCTTGTCTTTGCTTTTGGCATACAATTAATTCCAGCCACATTGCTGATTTCATCACTACATCTTACCTGAGGTTGTCTTATTAGTCATTTTGCATCTATGGAATAACGTTGTAGGCTGTTCGTATAACATCTGTTCTCTTATTTTCATGAAATGTGCCCAACTCGTATATTTTAACCGTAAATTAATTCTGTGATGTGAAAAACGTTCGTCTTACTCCCTAGTCAGGTTATTCTTTTTCTGTCTCTTCTATTTATGCCTATCATTCATAATTTAATATGTCGTCGCGCTGTTTGCAATAATTGCACCGTCCGTTTTGTTAGCGCCAATGTTTCTGCATGATAACTTAGTGCAGGAAGAACACATTCTTTAAACAACTTACTTTTCAAGCAAAGAAGCATAGGGGAGATGGGGGCACATGTGAACAGTTCGCATAAATATAGCTTTTTCTCATGACTGGATTAATTTCTATAAACAAAACCTACTCAATATAGTAAATAGAACTTTCTTTTACACATGGTAATTTTTTAAAAATCACCTGAATAGTTCTTCTTACATTTTTTAATAGTTTTATAAATTCAGAAAATTGTTCACATGTGCCCCGTCAGCGGGGTAGTTGTGAACACACGTGGGGCACATGTGAACACAGGGAAAAAATATCCTTTGACATGCTTTTTATTCTGTTATTCATTTGTCATCGTTATCATTAGTTAATTACCTGTGAAATTCACCATAAAGAAATATATATATATTTTTTTTTTCTCTGGTTTCTGGGCCATATGTTTAAGCATAAGATTATAAAATGAAAATATGTAGATTTTGGGGGTGAAGGGTTAGATGATTCATTAAGTATTGCTGAAAAAAAAAATAAAGAAGCAATTTTAAAAAAGAAATTAAAACTTTTAAATTTTGCTTAGGGGTTTTTGTTTGGGGAAAATTTTAGGGAGGGGGCGCTTACATACTATTTATCTCAAATCTTCCGAAATACGAAAGATTCCCACTGCTGTATTTGCCTTATTTACTTGTAAATTATAGATAAAGAAGGGCTTTTTAATGATTAAAAAAAAATCTCGACTATAACCCCCCCCCCCCTAATTTCTTTTGGTTTTGAAAGAGGGTGGGGGTTACAATAGGGATTTTACGGTAGTTATCAGTTTAAAAATTTTACTTTCTTAAAATATACTCATATATATCTCCATTCAAAGCATCATATACATAACTATTTTAGATATGGAAGTAAGCCATCATTCCAAGTTTAGAACAAATGTAATAGAATTTGAAAAGTTGTTCAAGGTAATAATTTTGTATTTACAATGCATAAAAAATATTGTTGTAAACTGTTTAGTAAAATAATATATAACACTTATTGCATTTTAGAAAACATTAAATTTATTTAAAGTACAATTGAATGTAAACGAGCTTGTTGCTCGTTATGTATTTGCTGAAGTTTCAATGCAAAATCAACTTTGTGTGAGGAAAATATCTTCTATTTCAGGAAAATTATAGATAATGGAACTGACATTATTTATCATTAAGTTAAATGAAAGGAACAGAATCACAGAATGATTATTGGGGCCCTTATGTACTGTTCATATCTGCCCCAGCTTGTCTGTTCACAAGTGCCCCACATTGCTTCATCTGTTAAATTGATAAATCATTAACATTTCTCAATTTTAGAAAAAAAAAGAACTTCATAAAAAATATTTATTAGCATTCATATTATATGTTAAAATATTCAAATTCAAATAAATGAATAAATAAATAAAGTTATACGCTTATCAACTTGGAACAAAGATTTTACTTTTGAGATCTAAAAACAGTGTTTTGGCTGCAGAGGACAAACAAAATGTCAAAAAGCTTCAAAAATTTTTTACCATATGTCTACAGGTGCTATCATCTTTAGTAATTTTTTTGAAATAAAAAAAATTATAATAACTAGTGAAAAATTGCGATGTTCACATCTGCCCCCTGTTCACATGTGCCCCCATCTCCCCTATTTCTTTTCATAATTATACTGTTTTTCCTAAATGCAACGAATCCATTTATTATTCGACTTGATTTAATTCCTGATGCTGTTTTCAGATGTTATTACCTGTCCAAGGTACACTTAATGGTACACGTCATTCATCTTTCCTTTAATATTTATTGGTAAAAATATTAGTTCACTCAGCTAAAAAGTTAAAGTACGGACATTTGATCATTTTTATTAACAGAAATACAGCAAAATTATACTTATTTATGCATATTTTACTTCCATTTCTTAGTATCCAACAATCAATGGACAATATTCTAATGACGTCATAGTAGGTAAAATTGTGGCGGTATCATTTGTTTATGGTTTGAAATCACAAAGATTTAATTTTGCAATGTCTCTTAGTTACATTATTTTATTGTCATATTTATGAGCTCAGAACAAAAGCATACTTTTTCATTATTTAGTTATTAAAGACGGAAAAAAATTATAAATGTGCATGATTTGAAAAATTTAAACAATTTTCTTTCTTAATACTAAAAAATTACATCGGGGAGTAACAGCGAGTTTACGTTAAATAAGTTTAGCTGTTTAATTCTGTTGTAATATTCAAAATAACTGTATTTATTAGATTTCAGTAAACAACATCAGGGTCCGATTAAACTTTGAAGTTAGAGGAATTACACTGTCATTTCAGGACCTTTCTTTTGGAGAAGCTTTTCTAAATTCCACTTATACATGGAAACTCTTCAGTGTTAGAAATATTATTCCTTGGACTGGCATAACATGAGAACGGCCTGCAATTTTACACAAGTTTTGGAAAACTACTTTATATCAGAAATTTTACTAAAAACTGGTTACTTTTTTGTTATAGAGGCCCACGCTATTAGAATTATGACAAGTTGCAGCCAATTTCGCCAAAGTCGTAACCAAGATCGTGAAGCACACACATATAATACCATTTCATGAAATCGTGTACGATAATTTAATAGTTTTTACCTTACTTCAAGTGTGTAATTTATTTATTTTTAAGGCTTAACAATCTAAATTGTCCAATATATGAATTTAAAAAAATGTAAACAAAGATTGAATAGACATGACCGCAGAGAGTCTCAAATCTGCATAACACTTGGAACCAAACAGTGCAGATTAGTGGTCTTCTACTGTACACAGTTTTTCATAAATGTGTTTCGTTCTTAAAATGTGTTATTTTCATCTATCACTGCGGAACAAACGAGAAAACTCATATTCTTGCACGTGAGTTGTATATATCTTTATATCTAAATTTCCGTCATTTTTGACGGGCTACCTTTCTAGTCTGTATATATTACTTAAAGGATGCAATTTTCTCAGTTCTACTTAAAGAGCAATTTTCTAAAATATTGCGTCACTACGCTGCATAACATTTCTAAAACTTTTTGCTTTGCTCGAATTCATGCATTAAACAGTTATTATGGCAAATAATGGATTGATTTGTTCTGAATTTCTGTTTTTTTTTCTAATTTTTTAAAATGTTATTAATTGTTTATGAAATAAAAGGGTATCTTTATAATATTATATTAATACAATAACGAACTATTAAATTTTAATTTCCCGAATTCTTGTATTGCTAACTAGGCGTAAAACCAACGGAGTAAAAGAGTGGACAAGGCAGGACTCGAACCCGGGTTATTGGAATAACGCACCAGTGCTCTATCAATTGAGCTACTCGGAAGATACACTCTCTCTTATATGTTAGAAAAGCTGCATATGCACACAAGATGGAATATCTTCATGAGCCACAATCCTGAAGTAAACATGAGACGAAAGTAATCTGAGCATTGGAGACATGATATATATAAGTTGCATTCTAGCAACATTGGATTGGCTTTATCGTTAAAAATGCCGTACTGGCTCTCACGATAGTAGTTGAGGATCACATCCAGCGATAATGGCGTAAAAGAAGTAGTCAGAACAGATAATTCGAATCTGTTATATTAGTAGAACAAATTGTTGAAATGCAGTTGCCGAGTGAAAACAGTGGAATACATCGTTCCGTGAAGTTTCCCCAGAAGAAATTGAAACAACTCATAATATCAGCTAAGCACTTTATTAGAACATTTTGCAAAAGGTGCAGTTTCCACCAAGATAATTAGCCATCTCTCCGTAGTAGTAATTAGGTTTAAACAAAGTTACAGATAATCGAATAACAGGACGGTGACCAGGGGATGGATGAAAACTGTAAATAGGACTCAAATCTGCTAAAATCTGCTGAAACACAGCGAGTATCAACTTTTTGTTCCTCACGTGTAAGAATACAAATATGACGTAGGTCGCGCTCTCAACCAATGAATAAATAAGAATGTCACGTCATATAAAGAGTGAGGACAGAGCATGCGGTTGAATTTGAATGGAAAAAGGATAACCTCAGAAATGCGCGGAAAAGTAAAAATGGAAGCTAAAAGAATATTCTCGAAAGAAAAAGGGCGCGGGAAAGGAACATTTAATTTAAGAATACTAAAAGCGTAATATTAAAGCAATTTAGACAAGTGAGACATTAATTTAAAGGGAATTTAATAGAGTTAACGATAAAGATTATTTAAGAATAAAGATTTAGTCAATATAAAGTAGTAATTTAGAATAAGATAAGGAAATCGCGGAATTAGATCTAATAATGTAACACACACATATATATATATATATATATATAATTTTGTAACTATGAAATATTTTCGGGCGTAATTCACATTCACAGATACAAGAATTATATATATATAACAACAAAAGAATTTGCAATGTAGTATTCTCATGTGTTTTTATGTACTACATCGAATTTATATTGTATATGTAGTTTGATCTACATATAGTAATTAATCGTTAGTGCATTATTAAAATTACAAGTATTTGCTGTTAAGTGATTTCTAGTCCATTATATTTCTAATTAACATGTACGTGATAATAACTCCTGAGAAAGCCCTTTAAGCATCGATTACACGATATTTATTTTCTAAGCAACATTAAGTGCTAGCGAAAACTAATTTATTATACGCTTCATTTTGTCATGAGAGGAAATGAATGCTCTATACTATACAGATATTTAAAAGTAGTTAATAGATTTTTTTGTAATTTTATCTTTTGCTTATATTCATATTAAGGCATTTTATGTCTTCTATATCGGTATTTAATGTAAAAAAATGAAATGGTGAATTATGTATAATGAATTATATATATTTTTAGATATTTGAAGTATTGCACTTTTAAAGAATAAATATTTATTTTATAGTGA
Source organism: Maratus speciosus (assembly GCA_963932465.1). NCBI lineage: Eukaryota > Metazoa > Arthropoda > Arachnida > Araneae > Salticidae > Maratus > Maratus speciosus. The sequence continues at coordinate 247,113,515 of OZ010797.1, read as the reverse complement.
TCTTTTTGCGGCTGTTGATATTATTTTGTAATACATTATTTACAAGTACTTCATAGAAATGTGCAAAAATTATTTATTATTTATTTATTTAATTTATATTCATGTATAACACAGGGTGATGCAAAATATATGGGACAAAATGAATTGGATTTCTATTGTATTTTGTCTCATTCAAATGCACCACCCTGTATGATACGTACATTATTTTGCTCTTTTATCTTTGTGCTTCAAGAAAAACAAGCAATATAAAAATTTTGTTTTTAAAGTCAATTCCTACTTAGGCCATCTAAGAAAAATTTAATATAATCAAGCTAATATGAGTTTTTGTTGCATTAAAACATCTCAATTTGTTGATTTTCTATAAGCAAGTAGGTTTACAATGGAACTCTATGGGAATTTGGCGAAATATTACAGATATCGCCAAGTTGGCGTCACTTTTGGCGACTCATTTTGGCCGCCAAATTTGGCGATATATCGCCAAGTTGGCGACAGAACAGGGTTCCCCCCCCCTATGGTAACCCTTATTGAAAATAATTTCATTGAAATTCAATAACCAATGGCGGCCATTTCGTTTCTCATGCAAAACTAAAATTAATGAATTAAAATTTAATTAATTAATTAATACTTGAAAAAACTTTATTAACATCAATTGTCATCCAGTACAAGTTTAAAAAAATTTATTTCAACCTGATAGGATGAATAATGAGTATTTTATTAACGATTGAAAATTTGTACAAGATAAATATTATATAAATAAATATAGGGAGAGTGTGAGCTAATAGTAGGAATTGAATAAAATTTTATATTCCATTTTTAATGCTTTATATAATATTGATATGCTAAATAGCAATTCATAACAGGAGTGTCTTTAGTTCAGAGAAATATCTACTTAATATTTCCAACAATTTATAAACATTTTATCATTGCAACTCATTAGTTTACAGATTATGCATAGGATATAAAAAATGGAAATTTATACTTATGCCATGGTATGTGTCAGGCAAATAAGACTGTGTTGTTAAAAGTAAATATCAATGTAATAATAAGTTTTTAATCCGTTTAACTATAACAAACATACTTTGGAAATCTAAATTTTTCAGATGAATCAGAACATAACCGAATATTATTTTTTCTATAAAAAATGAAATTTAAAAATTATACTTTATTTATTTTTACATATTTTTTTCATTAAAATGTTTTAAATTAGTATTTTAAAGGTTCACCAAATATTTTTTTTTCATTATGATGTTAATGATTTATTGTTTTGTAATCAATTTATCACTAATATACTCACTAATATGCTCAATTAATTTATACCAAACTCTGAAAATTTTATTACTGTTACCTAGTCTTTCCATCGTATTTGATTTTGTTTATAAATTGTACTTTAGAACACTAAATGAGAAGTAATTCAGTCAAGCAGTTTAGGAAAGTGTCTATAGTTCATTTCTGTTTAAAAATATACGTTACAATTCATAATCATTTTGAAATTTCTTTCGAAAGCATGTATTTTTTAAACTAATTTACGAATAAAATGGGCGTTGTAATTTTTTTTAAACAGAAATCATTTGTTAGGATATTCAAAAATGCGAATCAAAAAGTACATCTCATGCCAGGAAATATTTTTCGAGCTCTCTGCATTGCAATCTATTTTGCAACGATTAAGAGTTAATTTAATATTAGGAGTTTCAGAATTTAATGTTTCATATTTCATAAAGTACTTCACTGAATGATTTCCAGTTTGGTTTCCTACATAAAATTTTATGAAAAATATGATGTCGAAGTTGGGTGTTTGTATTGACATTTTCGGAGTTTGGTACAATTTCTGTATGAAGACGGCCCCCCAAGCGTTTTATACAAAAACAACTTGAAATAAGATTATTAATTTATAAGAAAAAATAATTTCTAATCAAATGGCTATTGTCATTTTCTAGCCGTCCTGTATGTGATCTAAATAATTTATTTCCAAAACATAATACTCGAGTATTTAGTTAAGCTTAAAAATAAATATCTCACCTGAAAGGTACTTTCTGCAAGTATCACTCATATTCAGTCGTGTAATGGAAGTGCTAGACAAATATTTCTTCACATGAATCTCAGTAATGCATTTCAATTTCGTTCTGTTTGACGTATCGCAACATGATTAAAATTTACCGCAAACGAATTTTTCACATAAACCGTTCTTAACGTAAATATTTTGTTTCTCCATGGAACTGAGATCTACAGAGGTGTGAAAATTATTAGAATAATTTTGAAATTTACCTTAAAATCTTGTTACATTAAAGAAATAATACATTAAAAAAATATTGATGCATTTAATATTTAGTGTGCACCCTCTTGTTTTTTATTAAAGACTCGATATGTCTTGGGATACTTTGTATGAGTTTTTGGCAATTAATTTGTATTTCGTTGTCAAGATGCCAAATTTGAATGATTATTTCTATCAGAAAATTCTTGTTTGTGATGTTGCATTTCTTTAATTAAATTAAAAAATATAACACTTCCATGGCCTTGAACCAGTCCAGATATGAACCCCATAGAGAACCCTTGGGCCATTGTAAAGAAAAAAATTAAAGAAATGCAACATCACAAACAAGACTGGGCTCATAGAAAGACTCATCCAAATTTGGCATCATGACAAAAAAATACAACTTAATTGCCAAAACCTCATACAAAGTTTGCCATCATTTCTTTAATAAAAAAAAAACAAGGGGATGCTCACTAAATATTAAATGTATCAATATTTTTTTAATATTTCTTTAATATAACAAGTTTTTAATGTAAATTTCACAATTATTCTAATAATTTTCACACGTCTGTAAATGCTACACATTTCATTCTACACTACATAAACTGCTATATTAACACATTCACGCCGGCGCGGTGGGTCACACTCGATTGTCTCAGAGTTGTCAAGTCTCCGGCTTTTTGCACACCACTGTTATTTTAGAGAAAATGTTGTTCCTATAAATCGCCCAATTGCTCTAATTAAATAAAACAACATTTTCTGTATTAAAATACTGGTATCCAAAAGGCTGGAGACTTGGCAGCTCTGAGACAGTAGAGTGTGACCCACCGCGACGGCGTGAACGTGTTGGACCGTGGACCATCAGCTGGACAAAAATGGACTAAAAATTCTTTTTTTCTTTTTTGGTTTATTTATATACGTCAATCTTAACTGCATCATTTGCTAGAAACCACATGGAATTGCACCGATTCCCAGCAAAGTTACAAGCATTTCATATTTGTACGTCGTAATTGAGGTTTATTAAAAATAAAATTTTAAATGACGTTTTCTAAAAATAAGAATTTTTGTCGAGTTTCAATTTGCAATTCAAAATTCTGTAACTGACGTAACATAAATATACAAACATTTTTTCTGTCTTTATTGAAGTGTAAAAATTATCAAAACTATCCAGTTAAAAAAATTGATTTAATGTTCTGAACTAAGTATGGCCAAATTATAACAATAAATCTGTTTAATTAATTTCTGAATAACAAAAAATCAAAAAATGGCATTTACACGTGTAACTGACGTAACTTTTATTGTGTAACTCAAGTTACATTATGACTTTACAAAGACAATAATGGTACTTAACTTAGTTTGTAAACAGTAATTACAATGCCTTTTTATTAGGATTTTTCTATAGAATATAAAAATATCAAGTTTTCCAATCATAAACTTAAATTAAACATATTATAAATTTGATTCCTCCCCACAAATAATGATGATTTTCTGTGGAATTGCCCTATATCTAACATTATGTAGCGTTAAGTATTATTCGAAACAAATGCTTTTATCGAAATTGCTGTTATTAATATCTTGCAACTTAATTTCCTTTTTTAAGAGTTTGAGGAGTTTCTAATTTTGTTTTTACAGATAATCTCTTTTTATGGAATTTGAAAAGTACGAAGTTAATTATATTTTTACATAAATTTCTTTCTTTCATATATTACTGAAAAAATTCTTTTAAAGTATGTAACATTACATAAAAACGTGAATAGTTATGTAACTCTAGCAAAGTAAATATACATTATTATAAGAGTCTTCGAGATATACATATTTCGGGATGAATTATTTTAAGAAGATATTTTTGCAATTCATCTTTTTTTTTTTACATTTGAAACTACATTTTTTAATGTTAAATTCACGCTTACTAGCTTAACTTTTCGCATGTCTTGTTATATAATTTTTGTGAAGTTTTAAAAATCGCAGTTTACGAAATTTTTTAATGTGCACTTAAAAATATTCAAACAAATTGAAATGTACTTAATAAAATAGAGCTTAAAGAAGACCTTGTGTAACTATGACATATTTTATTATTTAAATAAAAGCCCTATTTAACTAACTATTAAAGTCCCATGTTCTATTTAAATTTATAAAATGCTCTGTTAGAACTGAGTGCATTTTTATTTCAATTTATTTATTTATTTGTTGTAATTCTGAAATTCCATTCATCTTTAGCAATACAGACTATAACTGTATTTAAAATAAAAGTTTATGGTGAAATTTTAAGCTAATCTTTTATTTTAAATTCAATCCTTTAAAAAATTATAATGAGACTATCTATTCCGTAATTAAGTCTGTTTCTCATTAAATTTTCCAAACAATCACCATTACGTGTTTTTCATTTGATTAGATCTCTAATTAACTACATGCGATAATAAAATTCGGGAGTATTGTTATAGATCGAAATGCAATTTATTTTTGTAACATAAATCATAATACTGTATGTAAAATAAAAGTTGAAGATGGACATTTTAGCTACTCTTTTTTTTATGCTCCACACTTTATGAAAATAAAGATAAATCTCTCTATATCGAATTTCAGTAATTAATTGTGTTTGTCATTAAAAGTTGTAAATATTCACTATTGAGTGATTTCCATTTGATTGGCTATCTAATTATCTACATACGATAATAACATTGTCGAGTACTATCAAATATTGATTTTGAAATAATGATTTCTTAACTATGCTTAAGTACTTCCAAAAATTAATTTAATAAAGATAAGATTTGATTTTACTGAAAGAGCTTGTATATGTCGATTCAGGGTCAAGATATTTATTAAAATAAGAATATTGTTACTTAATAATATTTTAAAACATTTTTTAAAACAGTTTTCGAGATAAGTAAGGTAAAGTGCCCATATTTCGTCCTCTCTCCTAATTTCGCCCTCCCCCCTCCTTAACTTCTCCGCTTCTGCGAAAATGGTGTCATTTTTCACGCAAGGCACAGGGGACGGGAAGTAAAATAGGTCAGTTTTGAAAGTTTCATTCACCATGACGCATACATAAATTAAAGACGGCGAATTTCCTATTTTTAGAAGACCTGAGTTCTTATTAAGTCGTTTGTAGAACGTTATTTACTGCACTGCAAGTATTTATTTCTTATTCATTGCATGTATTTTGTGTTGATAAGATGCTGACAGTAGCATACAGTGAGTTTTTGGACTCGCAGTTCATCTTACGGGAACTGAAACTCCGTCATATTGGGAAGTAGCGTGGTGCCAATTTCGCCCCCTTGCAATTCTTATTTTTTTCCCGGGGACGAAATTAGGAATGCTTTTTATGACATTTTTTTTCAATTTTTTTCTCGTGTTTGGATGGCTATTGTTTCGTTATGTTATTCTTCCACTGATAATTAATACATTCTTTGTTCCTTAATTTAATGTAAATTAAATTACTTACTCATTTAGAAATAAATTTTGATTTAGTTATAAGTTAAACCTCGGCGTATTGGATTTCTTGAGGGAACGAAATTGAGACCATTTTTTTTCTTTTGCATTTTTTAGATACATTTGAAAAAATGTTTCGCATTGTTAAACATTTTTGTACAATATTTGCCTATGTTTCTATGTGCGTGGGTAGTTAGTCTATGTAAAATATAAATTTGGTATATTTTCACTGAAAATTACAACTTCCAAGGGCGTAAAAGTAACTGAGGGACGATAATAGAGCACCTTGCCCTACTCTGCCACTACTCTGTACCATTAAATGCAGATTATATGATATTTATTTCAATTATTCATAGGTACTTAAAAGTAATAATTTAATAAAGATTTCATTTTCTGATAGGAAAACTATATTTTTTAAAGTTAAATAAGAGTGTTTATTATAATGATATTATTTTTTGAAAAATTCTGAAATTTCTTTAAAATTTGTTCATGATGGGTCCAGGAATGTTAATATTTAATTCATGGCGTACGTAATGCATGATCAACTCCGTGCTATTTTTATGTCTTAAATTTTAGTCTTTGAAAAAATCATTTTCCAAATGGTCGTTGTAATTTGTAAAATTACTTTTTTTAACTTATTTTCGTGCAGTGTAAATTTCACATTTTTCTGAAGAAATTTCTGGTACGAACTGACATGTATACGTTTATGCGGGTCAAAATGACCCCTCATCGCCGTTCTAGTGTTAATGATTTGAATGATTTTATTATTTATTCATAGTAAATAGATGTCGAAAACTTAAAAAAATAGTAATAATATTTTTAGACTATCCTTGCTATAGGAACAGATGGAAAAAGGGGAGATTTCACGTGTATGTTTTTGGAGGGGGACGAGGAGGGGGGGTAAATTTTAGCTGATTGATTATTTATGTATTTTATTAATTGCTTATACTCTTTATTGTTACTTTGCAATAACATTCAAAAGAGAAAAAAATAAGATTTCTTTTTATATTCAGGGAATAAGAAAATAAGACTTACTTTATATTTTTAGGGAGGGAGGGAGGGAGGGAGAGAGGGGGGTGGGTTAAAATTTCAGGGGAGACTGAATTAGATGATTTGTCTTAAAAAAGTGAAAATATTCACGATAATCAAAAGTGGACAATTCTCATTCCTGTAAAAGAAATCCTGTAAAAACAGAAAATTTAAATTTAATAAAATCTGCTCCCCCCCTCTATTGCGCCCCCCAATTTCCTCCTCCGTAACCCCAATTACATTTAGTTTAAATTAACAATGTAATATCATTTAGAATGTTATACAATTAAAAATGAATCATATATAACCACTAAGAAAGCCAGAAATGATTTTTGGCCACTTGATCGCGATTTGAGACCACTGTGCACCGTGATGAAGGATGGCATATTTCAATATAAAAACATGCATTTTTCTTCTCTGAAGTTTTGAAAATTTTTATTTATTTATTTATTAGAGCTATTACAAAGTCTTTTCAAAATCAGGAAATGTTTCTTCTAAAATAAAGCATCTAAATTTGTCTATCGCAGATAAATTGGACTTGATAAGAAAGTTAGAAAGGCTTTGTGAAAAGTTGTGTGCTGATTACGGAATTGCATCGTTGACAACTTCTGACATTAACAAATAATATATATTTTTTATGTCAATTCCTACTTAGGTCATCAAAGAAAGATTTAATATAATCCCTTAAGGGGTCAGGTAACCTTTGAAGCGTTCAAAAATCAAAATTTTTTTAAATAGCTTATAATAAAATATGATTCTTTGGGAACATTTAAAATCAAACCCCTACAAAAATTCGCATAAGAAGAGAAGTTATGTCTAAAACACTTTGAGCTTTTGCTGTATGATCAACGGGTTTTTTAATCTTTAAAGCTAATTTTCACAAAACAGCGATTTTGATCATTGCGCGCACGATTTCTGAAAAACGGTTGCCTAGAATTTCACGAAATTTTTGGTGGATGTATTAAACGTACAGAAGCACAAAATGACCTATTATTATGTTTCTCAAGTAAGAAGTTTAGAATTCACGGCTACTTTTGTATAAAAAAAATCTCGACATTTCGAATTACTCTAATTTTTTTTTCTCTAGATCTACAAGTTTTATTTTTTTCATTGTAGGTCATTTTGAAAACACTTTGTATCTGTACTCAATAAAAAAATCTTGGCTAGTTTCAGCCATTAAAATAGAAAAAATCTTGCGCGCAATGCATGCAAGAATAATTCTTTCGTAAAAATTGTATTATCTTTAAAAATAAATTTAAAAAAACTATATATGTGTATAACTTTTCTAACAACTTTGATTGATAAAATAAATCGTTCCTAACATGTGTTTTCAATTATATAATTAAAAGTTAATTAGTTAAAGAATGACTGCGATTCTTACATAGGTCACTTTTCCATGTACTTTATTGGTTCAAAGATTACCTGACCTCTCCCTTAAGCTAATATTAGTTTTTGTTGGATTAAAATTTTTCAACTTGTTGATTTTCAATAAGCAAGTAAATCCTACTGGTTTACAATGGAAGTCTATGGGAGTTTGGAGAAACATTAGAGACATCGCCAATTTGGCGTCCCTTTTGGAGACTCATTTTTGTCGCCAAATTTGGCAATAAACTTGGTGGTATTTGGCAACAGAACAGGATCCCCCTATGGTAACCCCCTTATAGGTATGAAGATGCATTAAATGCTGTTCAATATCCAATGGCCGCCATTTTCTCCCATATAAAACTAAAATTAATTAATTAAAATTTAATTAATGAATTAATATTTGAAAAAACTGTATTAACATCAAGTGTCATCCACTACAAGTTTTAAAAAATTATTTGAACTTGATAGGATGAATAATAAGTATTTTATTAACGATTGAAAATTTGAACAAGATATATATAGGGAGAGTGTGAACTAATAGTAGGAACTGAAAAACCAAAAGCTAAAAATACTACAGTTTTATACAGAGACGTCCCGAAGGGTTACAGAGAAAAAGAACTCAAAGAAGGGAAAATTTTCATAGTTTATTAGAATTTTTTTGTAACGTAGAAAATTTCAAATTAAAGTAAGGTATTTTTTTGTAATATTAAGTTTTTTACCACATAATTTTCACTTGGTTATGAATTAAATTATGACTAAAGGCGCCATTAAGAATATCAGAAGTGCTTTTCATAATCTTTCAGAAATCCGGCTTTGTCTCGTCCCGATGATGCCGGATTTTTGAAGTTATACTGTTTATCATTTCATTCTTTATACAGTCAGTTATCAAAATAAAATTGCTACATAAGTGTAATATATAAGAAATTTGAAAAATGATTGATTTTTCAAAATAAAATTGCTACATAAGTGTAATATATAAGAAATTTGAAAAATGATTGATTTTAATTATGAGAAAATAATGGGTCAAAGCACCCCACATATGGCCAGGTTGACCCACTGTGTGGGAGGCTTGACCCACTTTGTTTATATTGAAATATTTGTGAAGAAAAATAAAATCAGTTTAAGAAAAGTAAGATAACTTTAAGCTACATGCTTTATTTATTATAAAAAAATATTTTTGAAAATTTGATGCTTAAACAAACCTGTTTAGCTGCAATCGTAAGTTAGATGAGAATTTTTTTTTTGTTTTAAACAGGATTTTGTCTGAGCAGATTATAATCGAAAAGCAGAAAAAATGAAATTTTAAGGTGCCTGCCTACGTACGGAGCAATTTTTTCCAAAAAAGCTATTTCATTATTTTTTAACTTATTTTTACTAAGATTAAGACTAGAAAATGTGAAAAAAGTAAAAAAAATATTTCATTCATTGATAAAATTTTGGTAAATGGAGGAATTTATAATAAAATTTAGTGAAATTTGGCCCGGAACGCAAAACGCTCTAAAGGAAATTCTACTGTATGTATGTTAATTTCCTTTTTACACTTCATGTTTATGACATTGGTGAAGGCAATGAACTAAAATCTAAGGGATTCTTTAAGTATTTCAAAACTTAGAGCATATCGCACCTGTTTGCATGTTAATTTTCATAAAAATCATCGATGTTATTCCACAAAAACATCCATAAAACAAAAAATATTTATTCTAAATTTAAATCTTTAGTTCATTGCCTTCGTAATAGTGTAAATAACACATATTTTAAATTTCATAGTGATATTCCAATAACTTTTTGAGAAATCATGTTTTGCGTATGGAATTTTCACCGAAAATTACATTTTCCAAAAATGCATTTAAAGTTTAGATTTACGTTTTACTACAAGAATTTACAGTAATATACATCTAAATTTCATGGAGCATATTATTTACATTTCTTATTATTAAACAAATTTATCCAAAATCGCGAAATTTCTCCAAACATACGATCCTTTAAAAGCAATTTAAAAATTTAAAAATTTAAAATTTTAAAGCCCTTTAAAAAGCACTTTCCTTTTGAGTGACAGCTGTTGAGTAGTTTTAAAACCGCTATAACTCCGGATCTATTTCTCGCACAATAAAAACAAATACAGTTTTGGAAAGGTAAAGAGTTGGTCTTTAATAAAATAAAATAAAATAAATTTGACAATTTTGGTCGAAAATTGCATTTTCAACGTAGTCATTTTAACATTTAAGTCAGTATTCCGCTAGAGACAAGTTCGGTTTTAATAGGATTTCATGTAGTCTTATGTCAGGATTTAGGAGCCACTGTACCGCATTTTTTTGCCTCCTTATTCTACTTTTTGTGACACTTGGCCTCACAACTCTAGTTGTCACATACTTTCGCTTCATCTCACTGTATTCATCCTGGTGTTATTTGTCTACATACCTTCCTAAAGATTTTCGATCAATGTTATGTTCTTCTGCAGCTGCATGAGCTCTTAACTTATCAGTAATACATTTTACAAGTACTTTCAGTACTAAAATGTTGAAATAAATGACTGGCACCGGAATTTACGACCAAATTTATTTCGAAATAAGAAAAAGGCTTTATTTCACATACATATTAAATGGCAAAGATTTTAGCAAAATTATGGTGTCATTGTGGCGTTTAGAAATGAAAATTAAATGGTTTCATAAACATACTACTGCCCCTGAAAGGGTTAAGAATGCTGCTTTCATACTTTCTAGTCCTTCATAGTCTTTTCCACTGTTTCTATTTACTTACTGTAAGTAATATTTAAATGAAAAAAAGTTCCTGCTAACTTTCCTAATTCTATTTTATTATTTTTTTTCCTCTTGCAGTGGATACTATAGCAATTTTTCACATCGTTCATTAAACAGTTTTAAACATTTTCTTTTCCATTACCCTATTTTACTGTAGCTTTTCAGATTAAATTTACATTCTTTTTTATATGTAATCATTAACCTTTCATTATTCATAGTGTTGCACTCTTCCTTAGTCCACACGCTGATGAATTTTCCTAGAACCACGATCATTACTCGTACAGACTTTGAAAAAAATGTTCTTTTATTTTGATATGCTGCCACCACCGATATATATATACGTGATATTGGGCACGCTGGTTGAAGGATTACCAAAGCTAATGCTAAACGTATTCAATTAAAATTAACAAACGATTTATTTACAAATAATTTACATATTGTAGGTCTACTGGCAGCCTGGCTTCGGCCACAATTTGTAAATTAATTTTAACTAGAATAAGTTTTTTTTTATGTTTTGTAAAATATAGGTGCCTTCCCCTTTTGTCTAGGCTGGGTTTCTGTCTGCGAGAACCTGCGTGTCGGGGAGACACCCGGGTGAAGCGTAAATAAGTCTAAGCTGGATCTCTGATCAGGCGATCTTGCTTCACTCAGGCCGTCAAAATAAAATATTGTTTACATTTAAGAGCTCGGGTATAGACGATCTGGCCCGATACTAAGCTACAACTGGGAAGTAATTTTTGCGTACTGGGTTAACTTATTAAAATACTCTATTTCCCACTCACACTTTGGTATCTCATGAATTTTTATCGGAGGATCACTCTTGACCTCCCCATTGCGCCGGCTATCTTCGCAAGAGGCTCAAACTATTTCCCAAAAGCTCTACTCAGGAAACACCAACCTACTACGTTGAGGTCTATGCTAGAACTGCTTTCTTTCTCTCTCTCTCAGCGATGCCTTCCAAACCCAGCCTACGGGACTCTTTTCCTGTGAACAGCAGAAGAAGAGAAGGGGTCCCTTCTCTTATCTAAAATGTTGTCTCTCAGGTCGCCTTCACTACTTACGAGATAGGAAATTTCATTGTTTTCATTATTTGTGGTATGCGTTCTTGAATATCAAGGGAAGCTGGAATACATTGATACAATAAACTCGTTCATACAATCTAACTAACAACTTGTTGAATTAACTTCAAGAAAAGGAAAAATAACACTTTAAAACCTCTGTGCAGAAAGTGATGCATATGAAATACAATAAATTAGTAAAAAGACAATATCTGATAATTTTAATCTTAATTAGCTATCTGCTCATTAGCGTCAGAAACCTGACACATAGTGTAAAAAATATTTCCAAAACCACATAATTAAGGGAGCTTTGAGTATCTGGTCAACCCTCGCTCACACTGACTGAGTCAAGGCTCCCCACTTAGCCCTTTTCTAAAGAATAGCACATTGTTATGTTAAGCCTAACTTACTGTACAATCTTTATACCTGGAATGAAAGCTCGAAATTCCAGCATTACCGTAAAAAATACTTACTTAAATTTCTTTGATATATTTTATCTGAAAAAAAGCTTACAAAATATTTCTAAAAAAACACAACTTTTAGGTTGAAAACGCCTCACTATTGATTTTTTCCGCACCTATTTCGATTATCTGTATGAAACAAAGACTGTTATTTGAGCCTTCCAGTAGCTTTGGTGGGTACCTATTGATAAAATCTGAAATTCTTTTAAATATGAAAACTGATGGGTGGATTAAGCCTTCACTATGATCGACACTCCATAGTCTCCACTACACTAAAAAATCTTTTACGGGACTGAGTATGACTGATAGTTGCTGGAAGTATATTTTATCTGAGCTATGCGTTCAGTTTTTTGTGTGTTATGGGATGTCTATAAATTTTATTTATATTATACAGAGATACGTGAAAGATGCTGCTCACGTTACAGGATATGGGCAGCAATTATAGAAAGTGGATTTTTGCTGCTTCATATCTGTTTTAAATGGCTTATCACTATCATAAAAAACAAACGTGTACCTGCTTAACGCTACCTTCATTTCAACGGTGAAAACATCAGACGATTAAATTAGCTTTTACTGCCAATTTTCAAATTTCTAAACATCGCACATTTTCAACTTTTACACCGTCGATTAGGGGGGTAAATTTCTTTCAAAGGGCATTTGTTTGGGAACTGTATGGCAATTTGTTTGAAAACTTTATCCTAAATTACTCATTTTTTATGTTTTTTAAAATAATTTATGAGCCTCTCTATCGCGTGCAGATGATTACGAAAAATAAATCCCTTTTACACTTAAATTAATGTAAATAACTCGGCATTTGTTTCCTGCTTATATTCCATAAAGAAATTAAAACTTCGTATATAAATTAACTCCTTATTTGATTGACTCCTGAAAAGAAGCCAATAAGATGTATCGATTTTAATAAATTTCAAAACTTATTTTAATGCTCAATTTGTATTTTTTTTCATGTAAAAAAGATTTTTGATATTATTAGTGGGCATTCTAAAATAATATACTAAACCTAATATATTTGAGTTTTCAGTTAAAAACAAATGGTTATCAACTATATTCTGTAACCCGGAAAGCACGGGTTTATCCTTTTGGTTAGATAATTTCCTTTAATTGTATGAAATTTCTTAACAATATTCTCTTAGTGCAGGAAAATGCCAAGTAATCTATGCAAGGTGTAAGGTTTTCTCTTTTTGTTTAATTAAAACTAAAATTACTTTTTCCTGACACTTTATTCAAACACTTATTTTTAAATAAATTTAACAAGATAAGTCTGCAGAAAAAAAGATGGATAATTCAAAATATTTTCAATCAGTTAGAAAAAATATAGACATTATACATAAACATTAAGTAGACATTTCAAAATTAATTCACGAAAAAAAAGTTATAGAGAAAAGAATTAATATACATATATTACTTTTTTTTTATTTATGTTAGGTATCGCTAAAAAAGGATTATCTTATGTGGTAAAAGAACGAAGAAACAAGCATGTAAAAAACTATTTTGCTTCAATAAAAAGCGGCTAAAAATATTAATTAAAACCGCCTATTGTTTGAACAAGACGCTTATAATTATGTGAGTGTCCCCTTGTAAAAGTTTTTTCATTTAAGTACCAAAGAATTTCTACAACAATATTATTTAGAGTGTTAGCATTTTTTATTCGGTCACTATAGTAAAAAAAAAAAGCGTTTCTTATATCATTATTATCAACTGTAAAGATGCTAATGTGTATTTTTACTATTTTATATTATATTGGAAAGTCATATAATGGAGGGTTACATAGTTTATATAATCTAATCTTTTTTTATCAAGGATATTTTGACTTTTAACAATTGATATCGTTGCATGTTTAATGTAGAGACGTTATTTATTATTTGCTTATTAAAACTTATATTTTAAGAATAAATCTTTTATAACCATAACTAGCAAACCCCGCGGCTTTGCTCGCGTAATATTTGAAATATGCCAAGTGATATTTATATGTCTAATTTTTATCAAAAGGTACTAACTAAATTTTTATTTTATTAAAAGTAATATTTTATTTGATTAAAATGTACTTATTACTTTTAGGGTTAATTCAAAAATTACTATTTAAAACACAGTTTGACTAAACATCATTATTACACTGCATTAAGCAGAAATGAGACTTAAATTAATAAAATGAAATAAAAATAAATAAATGATAATTTAGAAAATATTTTGAAACTTTTATGCTGAATTAATACGCTCATTTCAGTTTTCATTTGAAATTTTGAATTTTTTAGAAACCATCTTCTTACATCTTAAAATTAACCATCATGTCGAATTCCAAGTCCTACCACCTCTCTCAACGTAAAGGGTTATGTTGAAACAGGAACTGTCACAATTAATTTGCCAACATTAATTTTGAAATCGGTTTGTTATTTCCTAATATTCCACAGAAACGTAATTTAAAAAGCTTTTAAAGCCCTTTTTTAGAACGTTTGTTGTTCCTGTGAACCCCAGGTGGTAGAATCACCGGCATAAAATATAGCATGTGTAGGATCAGAGGCTGTTACCACTGATTCGCAACTATTACTTTTATAATCGGTTTATATCCCTGAAATTGCATAGAATCGTAATTTAGAACTTTTTTAGAATGCTTTTCGCACCTCTCTTTCGCTTCACCCCTTTTTAATTCGAATTTATTTTCGACGTTCCTTCGAGGGCATTTATATTTTATAAGTAACTACCATGTCATATTTAAAGTTTCTAGCCTTTTCAGTATCACAGAAATCGCAAGTTAGAAAGTTTTTAGCTCCTGCAACCCTCTGGTGGTAGTGGAACAGACATAAAATATAGCTTATGTTTGAGCAGGTTCTATCACCAAAATTTGTCATCATTATTTTTTTAATCGGTTTGGTAATTTATAAGTTTGCTTAAAAATTGTAATTTATAACGCTTTTCACTCACTTCATTTCTTTAAAATTTGGAATTTTCTTTCGACTGTTCTTAGAAAGCAGTTGCATCTTGTAAGTAAATACCATGCCATACTTCAAAGTGTTAGACCCCTCAGTTGTGCAAAAAATGAAAATTAGAACATGTTTTGCTTTTGCAACCCTCAGATGGTAGTGACAGCAACATAAAATATAACCTATGTTATAGCAGGGACTGTCACCATTGATTTGCAATCATTACTTTTGAAATAGCTTTGGTATTTCCTTAGATTGAGTAAAAATCGCAATTTAGAACGTTTTTAGGACGCTTTTCGCGCATTTTCACCGCTTTTTAAATTTCCAATTTTTTCGAAACTGTTCTTAAAGATCATTTATAGCTAATAAATATGTACCTTACCTAATTTTAAGTTGCTAGCCCCTACCGATCATAAAAATCGAAATTTAGAACGCTTTTTTGCTCCTGCAACGTCTTGGTGATAGTGATACCGACATAAAATAGCGTCTATGTTAGAGCAGAGGCTGTCAGCATCAATTTTCTACCATTACGTTTGAAATCAGATTCATTCTTCCTGAGATATTGCCGACAAATCGGCATCTAGAACGTTTTTAGAACGCTTTTCGCGCATTTTGCTCTTGCGTCTCCTCTGGGGTAGTGGAAACAGATATAAAATATAGATCTGTAACCATCATTTTTACACCATTATATTTGAAATCGGTTCAGTACTTCCTGAGATTGCATAGGAATCGCAATTTAGAAAGTTTTTTATAGCGCTTTTTGCGCATTTTGACCCCTTTTAAATTTCGATTTTTTTAGGAAATGTCCTTAGAGATCATTGATATCTTATAATTAACTACCATTCCAAATTTCACGATTCTAGGCCCTTCCGTAACGCAAAAGCCGCAATTTAGAACGTTTTTTGCTCCTGCACTCCCTTTGGGGTAGTGGCACCGACATAAAACATCGCCTATGTTGAAGCAAGGGTTTACACCATCATTTTGACGCCATTATTTTTTAGATAGGTTTAATATTTCCTGAGATTGTGTAGAAACCACCATTAGAACGTTTTTTAGAACGCTTTTCGCGCATTTTCACTCCTTTTAAATTTCGAATTGTTTAAGAACTGTTCTTAGAAAACCTTTATATCTAATAAGTAGCTAATATTTCAAATTTCATATTTCTAGGCCCTTCGGTAACGCAAAAATTGGATTTTTAGAGCGTTTTTTGCTCCTGCACCCCCTTTGGGGCAGTGGCACCGACATAAAACATAGCCTATGTTGGAGCAAGGGTTGTCACCGTCATTTTGACACCCTTATTTTGACACCCTTATTTTTTAAATCGGTTTGGTATTTCCTGAGATTGTGTAGAAACCACCATTTAGAACGTTTTTTAGAACGATTTTCGCGCATTTTCACCCCTTTCAAATTTCGAATTGCTTAAGAACTGTTCTTAGAAATCCTTTATATCTAATAAGTAGCTAATATTTCAAATTTCATATTTCTAGGCCCTTCATTAACACATAAATCACATTTTTTAGAACGTTTTTTGCTGCTGCACCCCCTTTGTGGTAGTGACACTGACATAAAACATAGCTTATCTTGGAGCAAGCGTTGTCACCATCATTTTGACATCAATATTTTTTAAATAGGTTTATATTACCTGAGATTGTGTAGAAACTACCATTTAGAACGTTTTTTAGAACGCTTTTTGTGCATTTTCACCCCTTTTAAATTTCGAATTGTTTAAGAACTGTTCTTAGATATCATTTATATCTTATAAGTAACTAATATTCAAAATTTCATATTTTTAGACCCTTCAGTAACGCTAAAATCGCATTTTTAGAACGTTTTTTGCTCCTACATCCCCTTTGGGGTAGTTGCACCGACATAAAACATAGCCTATCTTGGAGCAAACGTTGTCACCATCATTTTGACACCAATACTTTTTAAATCGGTTTGGTATTTCCTGAGATTGTGTAGAAACTACCATTTATAATGTTTTTTAGAACACTTTTTGTGCATTTTCAACCCTTTTAAATTTCGAATTGTTTAAGACCTGTTCTTAGACATCATTTATATCTTATAAGTAACTAATATTCAAAATTTCATTATTCTAAGCCCTTCAGTAACGCTAAAATCGCATTTTTAGAACGTTTTTTGCTCCTACACCCCCTTTGGGGTAGTGGCACCGACATAAGATATAGCCTATGTTCTAAGTTGGACTAACACCATCATTTTGATACCATTACTTTTGGAATCGGTTCGTTAGTTCCAGAGCTTATCTCCGACAAATAAACAATTTTTTCCTCTTTATAATAGGAGTATAGACAAACACCTGAATCTGTAAGTAACACTAACTTAATAGTTTTTCGCCATTGCACAATAACGGCATTATGTTAAAATAGTAAAAATTGATAGATATAAGTATACATTTCTCTGTATATATTTTTAAATTTATAATACATCTATATGGATATATATACTAACGCATTCACACGCACGGATGCGCGTTTAACCCTTTATCTACTAGCAGTACATATAAGTACATTAGAATAACTTCTTATAAAATTCATTTAATACACATCGATTAGTAGTAATACAGTTTAAAATGAGTTATACATGCATTACTTTATGTTGTTTCAAAAGCATTATTGGTTACACACAAAAAAAATATTTTTTAAAAGGTGATTTATTTTGCCTTTGCATCTTTTCAGTTTTCTCGGAGTTAGGGGGGGGGGGGGATTTTTCAATTCGGAAACATTTCTATATTTCTATTTTAAGAACATTATATTTGTACAATTCCTAATTACACAAAATACTAAGAAAAATATTTTGCACAAAATATTTGAGTGAAGTTATAAATATTGCACAAGATCCCTATAAATTCAAATTTAATTAATCCTTCTAAATCCTTCAATCCTTTTAAAATCCTTCTAAAATTTGTTAAATGATTATGTGAATCTGCTAATGTAGTTTCAAATATTCACGAAAAATGCTTTAGAAGATAAAATTTTGATGAATTCCGAATATAGTACGTAAAGGGTTAAACGCACACGTGCCATAATATCCCTAAGCTATTGACGTGAAAAGTTAGAACTCTTGCTATCTTAAACTAAATGTTACTTACTATCTGATGATAAATTGTCTTAATAACATAGCTCGTTCTGCAAAAAGATTGTGTGGAGTGTTTTTTTATGAATGGTAATTTTGGTCTTATTTAATCGTACATTTTATAATAAATTTATTACTTGAATATTATTGGAAAGCAGTGGACAATAATTCAGAACCGTATGTACCCTCTGTAAATGTTATCTGATAACCCCTTACTCTAGCTTAACCTGTGAGAAAAACATACAAGTTCATTTTTGATTTTGAAAAAAATAATACTGTATATTTAATTTAGATTTTTACGCCATACATGTGTGAATAGTAACAAAAATAGTGAAAGTGGGGAAATAAATTTTGTTTTGTGTATTTTAGTCTGTTATTTTCAAATCCAGATATATTATTATTATTATTATTATTATTATTATTGGTTAACTTCAATTTTCAGAAGTAGACAGCAAGTTCTATTACATCATAAAAATATCTAAATAACCCGATGAAAAAGCATTTTGGAAAAATACCTTAAAACCTTTCAAACGAGACGATTTACCAAAAAATAAGTTCATTCTTGCGAACTGGTTGTCCGTAACACATGCAAAAACACTTAACCCATTTGTGCCTGAATTTTTGTTTTCTCAAATTTGTTGGTAAAATCAATGTAAAATGTTGCAAAATGAACTGGAAAAATACTAAAAAAATTACGGTAATTCTTTATTTTTATTTTCATAGAATGTAAATATACTAAATATGGAAATATGCACAATATTTGTAATAGTATAATATGCATAATTATATCTTTTGTCTAAATTTATATAAAATAAGCTTTTAAATTGTATATTATATACTATAATTAGAATTTATATGAACTACTAAAAAAATATACTTATTTCCGTACAAAGACTAATAACATTATAAGTATTAGTAATAATAAACCAAGAATATTCGTATTTGAGGCTTAAAAACAATTTCTTTCATAATCATCTTGAAAAGAACTTTACGTAAATAACTGTCCCCTAAATGGCTAATAAAAATATGTACCTATTCGTGCTTAGTGCGCTATATTTTGTACGTTACAAAAGTGTATAAAAAATAGGCTTGAACATATAATTTCGCAATTAAAAAAAATTCCTATTTCAAAGAAGTCTACAGTCTGACAAAGAGAGGGCCAACCTTGGTAATCACAGATTTTGATTATTTTAATATATGTTGTTGGATAGAGATCAATTAGTCTCAGGTAAACGGATTTTATACAACGCTTCTTAAGTTCTTAAGAAACCGGGGGTGGGGTCTAATATTAGTACACAACTTAAATACTTACTTTGTAACAATAAGGATAGGTTGGTCGTAGCTCATTTGGTCCGGCGTCTGCTGGCTGATAAGCGGACCCGGGGTTGATACCCGTATACGCTACATTGTATTTCTCATTTTTTGTTTTATACTATACTTGTAGTTATAATTTAATAAACTCAATTAAAACTTTTAGTATCGTACATTAATTATAATGTTAACAAATTTAAATTTAAATTTATCATTTTTTTATTTTGAACTATTATTTCTCATCCTTTAAAGAGATTTAAAAAGAAATTGGATTTATTATTGAAGAATAAAAATTAAAAAATCGTTACAAAACTGTTGTGGCCCATCTAGTTATGATAAAATTAAACATATTCAAATAAAATAAAAATAAAAGCAGAAAGAAGAAAATAATTGAAAGCGCAAGCATACGTATTACAAATTTAAAAATCTTTAATATGCAAAAAGTCGGTTGTAATTTAATTCTGATGCTAATTTTTAATATAATTATGCTTGTTATTTAAAAAACAGAGTAATAGTATCATCGTATTGACTTCCCTTGTTAAAGCAATGCACAAATGATGTTTCTTTAAAATCACGAATTAACACAATTGTTCAATATCATTGCATTGATAAAGAATATATGAAATACATTTTAAAAGTGATTTTAAAAAAAAAATAACAGTTTTATGATATTTTATACAACTATCTAGTTAAAGGTAAAAAATTAAATAGGTTAAAACGATAAGTGATATACAATATTATAAATTTTAATTGCCAATGAAATTATTAAGTTAAAATTACAAGTATATTTATAAAACAAAAAATGAGAAAAATGCAGAGCGTTCGAGTATCGAACCCGAGCCCGCAGATCAGCCAGCAAACGCCGTACCAACTGAGTTACGACCAACCTATCCTATTTGTTACAAAGTAAATATTTAAGTTGTGCACTAATATTAGACTCCCCCCCCCCCCCCCCCGGTTTCTCAAGAACTAAGAATTGTTGTATAAAATCAGTTGAACCTGAGACTAAAGAGTCTCTACCCTACAGCATATATTAAAATAATCAAAATCTATGATTAAAAAGTTTGACCCTCTTCTTGTAAGATTATAACTTATTTCTTTAGATCCTTGGCAAAAAACAGAAATAAACTTACTTTAGACGTTTCGCCATCGTGAAAATTGAAAAATCTATAAACTGTGGAAAAAAGGCTACATTTAAGAAAATAAACGTCCATTTTATGCTGTCATCTTTCGGTAACAAAGAAAGACATTTATAGATAATTACTTCATACAATTTTAATGTTATAAAGAAGAAGTAAATTATGCAAATTTATTAAAATTCGAAGCTCCCAAAAATGGGACGCTAGCATAGCTGCCAACATCTTATGCTTTTTCAGACCACAAAAAGTTTATAGTAATTTTTACGTTTTTAAATCTCCGAAATCTGCCGATTTAATAAGGCAAAAATTTCTGTTAAATTTTTGTGGTCTGAAAAAGCGGAAGAGCAAGCTATGAGCTAGGCATAAATTTGTTAATGTTCGGATTGATATTGCTTTATACTTTCTAGTATTTTAATCAGTGTAGGTTAATGGCTCTTTTAATTATTCATATAGATTATTAGAAAGTTATTAGTTTATTCTCTTTTTTAGCAGATTACAAGAGCGTAAAATGTCCGCGTGAAATAAAACCAAACAAATTGATGAAATTATTTAAAAAAGTAGTTTTTAAAGATAATAATCTATCAAATTAATTTATCGAAATTGTACTCATGAATAATTATAATATAGCGGGAGGCGGCAGCACATATAATCGTCTCATCGAGTTCACGGCTGAAATTCCAGAATTAGTTAAAACTCGATTCACATATTAAAATGCAACTGGTCTACTGAGTCTTGGTGTAAAACACCCGAAAACCCGATTTTAGCGGTTGACTCGTAGGTTTACCATTTTGCTTTCCTCCACTCAAATGTAAGAAAACATGGAGGATTGGGAGCACGAAAACACAAGCGTAAATCTACGAGTCAAACGCTAAAATCGGATTTTCAGGTTCTTTCCACCAAGATATGATTTTGCAAACTAATTGCGTTTTAATATGCGAATCAAGTTTTAACTATTTCTGGAATTTCAGCCGTGAACTCGATGAGGTGATTGTCTGCGCTGCCGGCTCCTCGTCTACAAATAAAATCACGCAAACGTACATTGATTAAGTTTACATTCTTCAATTTTTATAACAGGTTATCAATTTAATCTGATATCTCTTTTAAACACATAATATGAAAGCTTCTAGCATAAAATGCGAACTTTTTATTATTATTTTTTTTTTTTTTTTTTCATATTTTAATCATATATAGAATTCTATCTATTTAGAGGTTAAAATTACTTTGTCACTCTGAAATTGGAAGTTCTTTTTTGAGAAATCCAATTACATTATTTTATTATGAATATCATCATCATCCTCTTCAGAATGGGTTAGGCTAAATCAGCCTGTTCCGGCTCCGTTTGTGAATCCATCGGAGCGTGGGTCTACCTCGGTCACGGTAACCGCTGGATTTGTAATTCAGAAGCTTTTTTGGCAATCGGTCATTACTCAAACGCTCTACACTGTTAAAATTTACCAGCATTTTGGCAGGTCATTCGACCGTTTTTTAAAAAAACGGTTTAATAACCATAATTTAACTAAATTCTGACCGTAAAATGGCCAATAATATAGTCAGAATAGTGTTAAATTACGGTTAGGTAACCATTTTCAGAAAAAACGGTCAAATGACCTGCCAGAATGCTGCAAATTCTTAACAGTTTACGTGGTTACTATTTTTAGCTGCCGGGTATTTGTTCATTAGGGGCTTACGAGTAGTGAGATTTTTACATGGTGAGGGTAACAACCTTACGCACACCCCCCCCCCCCCCCAATCAGGAGGACCAGGGTGTTTCTTTTCATCTGGCACCTATCCTTCGACCTGTCCGGCTAGGGTGACCCTGCCAGTAGCTACACTACCGCCGACATAGCTCTCCGGGACAAGGCAGTTAGAAACACCATCGGGGAGACTGAAGTTAAAAAATGTTAAAGTAAAAAACTGTATTTTTAATTAGTTTATATATTAAACAATGGCGTCTTGACAGGTGGTGCTTGAATGGTCGGCTTTAACTATTCAGAAAAAGAAGGCCAAGAGGCGGATACTTTAATTCATCGTATACTTCACGTATAACAATTTAACAAAATATTTTTCCCTAGTACAGAAAAAAAAGAACTATGTAGCAGTTTTAAACGGTGTAAGAATTTTTAGAGAAATTTCATTGGCTCAAAGTAAAATGTAAATTTTCAACCACATTTACGTTAGTTAAAGTTACACAGAACAGCGATATAAAAGGGGTGTTATTAAGTAAGTACGATTTTGATATTTTAAAATCACAAGGCGATTTTTTAAATTTTGTATACAAGAAAGCCAGAACCTTATTGTACTTTTCAACATAATTGTCGCTTTATTAACCCGGAAATGCTTGCGCATATCCAGGATATGAACGATTAACACTTTACTACCGATAAATTCAAACAAAAATCGTTATTTTATTTAATCGATGACATGGCTCACAAATTCCGCGCTGAAATAATTTGAAGATTACTTTTCAAAAATTACTGGTGAGAAATGTAATAGTCGTGCCCATCCTGGGTATGGCATACCCTCCTGCGCGTGTAATTCCGGGTTAAGGCATTTATATTTTCGTACGACCAGATTTTCTATCCCATCCCCATCTGCCAACTGCTGTGTAACCATTGCATCATCGCCATTTTGATGCTATCATCCGCTGCCATCGAAACACTCAAGACCAGAGGACAAGAGATGTTACGTCATCACTAATCGACCAACTTCTCATTAGTGTTGTAATTCACACCCGAAAATTTTGAATAGCAATTTTCTACTATTTCATTTGTGGAATATCTATTATCTTACAAACATTCATAACTGATTAAACTTACTGGTGAAGATTTGGAAACCGTAAATAAAAATTCAGTCAGATGAGGCAACACTATGGCATTCCGCATCTGGCTGAATTTTTATTTAGGGATTCCGAATTCTCATCAGTAAGTTTAAATATTATTGTTTTATATGGTGACAGATATTACAAAAAAAAAATTAAATAAATAAATAAAAGAAAATTGCTATTAAAAAACTGCCGGTGTGAATTCCAACACTAGTGAGAAGCCGGTCGATTAGTTATGACGTCACAACTTGTGTCCTCTGGCCTTGAGTATTTCGATTGCAGTGCATCCTCGTGTTGTCCCACTGTCCAACGAGGTGCTTCTTTAAGTGCAAGAACAAGTGGTAGTCACTGGACGTCAGGGCAATGCGGAGTGTATTGAAGTTGTTACCAATTACGTGACGAGATTTGATCGTAGTTTCGATGAGCCGTTTGTATTCGAGCATTGTCATGAAGTAAAATTATTACTGCTAATGAGCTTTCCATGGGCATAACAGTGCAAATATCCAATAACTGACATTTATGAACCAGTAACTAACAAGGGGTTTCAGACACTGGTGGAACCACTTAAATTTTAAGGGTGTTCACTACAAGATGAACTGAATTTATTATTATGTTTTTTTAAAAGAATTCAAGTAATAGCTTCGAAATCTATTTAAAATAAACAATAATTGAAAACTCTGCCGGAGACTGCTGAAAGGAAATTCGTAGAACCAAATCTGCCAACCCCCATTAAACTAAATAAAATAACTATAAGTTAGAAAGCATTGTCATAATGTATCATAGGCATATGTACCAACCTCAAACTAATGTTCTGTAATACTTGCGTCAATTTGATCCTGGTTTAATACGTTTCGAACGAAAAAATTTTTGAAGAAAAGAAATTAAATATGTTCCCGGTAGAAACTTGGAATAAAATAAGCATTCATGAAATCAATTTTCTTTTTGGGAACGTGGTTAAGCTGGTAAAATTAGTCCAGACATTACGGAGGATTAGTGGAAGGTTGGGAGCTATGCATAGGCAATGGTGGAAAATTGGCGCAGAGGAGGAGCCTATTGACACCACTAATATTTTATAGTATTATTCCCTTTAATAAAAACTCAGAAATTCTGTCATTAGATAAGCCGAAAAATACTACTAAAATTTAGTGATGTCAATAGGCTCCTCCTCTGCGCCAATTTTCCACCACTGCATAGGCATGTTTTAACTAATTTCTACAGGTTAAGAAAACTTAAGATTAACTTTAAGAAAAATTATACGATGGTTGCATTAAAATAGATAAAATAAACTCTGCCTTAATTTTAGAAGGAAAGCGGTTGCCTCAAAATGGCATTGTTTTGTGCCTTTAGAAGTTCCTTCCTCACTGAATATGTTCTTGGCCTACTAGTGGTTAATAAATTTGCTCAAAAATAAAAATAAATCTTTAAGTTACCACTAGATAACATTACTTAGAAGCATTTTACAAAAAAAAATGCTGATTTAAATCAGATTTTTGCTGAAGTGTCAATTACTTATTAAGTGTCAATAAATGGGGTTATTACTCTATTTGTAATCATTTAACACTTAACGGTCGAAGCAGTCTTCACAGTCACAGGCATCTATCACACGAAGTTATTTAGTTCGAGCTTGTTTAAAGAAATATTTTTACTTGCTCTTTGACAATACGTACAAGAGAAATTTTCTAAAAAATGTACTTTTAAAATATAGTGGTGCGAATATATAAAACTAGAATCGTGTATATAAATCTTGAGTGGTAATGTGCTTACACTCCACCGCAAAGGGTTTATCAGTATTGAAACTTCTTTTAAAATTTAAATGTTTTCTAAAGATTATTCAGTTGTGAACATTTATCGTTCATTTAGAGACACACCTAAAAATTCGGTTAAGCACTATGTTTCATAATTGCTCCAAATACTTTTTTTATCTTTGGTAAACCTGTTTAAACTTAACTAATTTGTAGCGTTATATGTGGTGTTTATAGTTTTTATAAGTAATATACAGGGCATTACGAAGGAATTCGCTCAAGTTGGACAGTAATGGACAAAGGACAGCAATTGCAGGAAATGGATTTTTTAAATTGTACGTTAGTTTTAAATGATTTTTTGTAAAATAACCTCATTTTATAAATAAAATATGTAATGTGAACTTTAAAAAAATCAGTCTTACTTAAAAGGCGACTAAAATAGTGAAAAAGATGTTACAAGTTTAAAATATAAATTTTTAATTTTACCTTTTTTATTTATTTATTTTTAACTTTTATATATTTTTTTCACTTGTAACATATTTTTCATTATTTTACTCGCCTTTTAAGTAAGAGAGTGATTTTTTTAAAAGTTCGCATTATATATTTTATGTTTGAATCAAGTTGAAAAATCACGTTTCATCTTATAATTTTACTTGTAACCTCATTTTTTTAAAAACTTTTTTTTAGCCTATTAAAGACGGAATTATTTTTCTTATTAAAATGCAAAAATTCCATTTCGCAACACTTTTTCAGAAAAGAAATATTTATCAGATTTTATCGCAGAGTTTCTGTCATAAGAGAAAATGGTTATTTTTTTCTAAAGTACTGGTACACGGAAAAAAAGATTTAGTTAATATAGCCCCAGCTAAAATGTTTGGTTGGACTGGCCAAATGTTGGTTCGACTGATCAAATGATTTTGTTCGTTCAATAAAATTTTATTGAACTAACAAAAGGATTTTGTCAGTCCGACAAAAAATATTTGGTGGGGCAAAATTTGGTTGGCACAACTATATTTTTGTTAATTTAACAAAATCGTTCTTTCCGTGTACCCAAACAGAAAATGGGTTTTCAGGTAGGCTGTGACTGTATGGTAACGCTAGTCCTTAATGGGTTAACTTGTAACATCTTCTTCATTATTTTAGTCGCCTTTTAACTAAGACAATGATTTTTTTAAGTTCACATTATATATTTTATTTTTGAATCAAGGTGAAAAATTTCGCTTCCTCTTATGATTTTATTTGTAACCTCGTTTCATTTATGAAAAATGACATTTCTTTATAATATTCTTTCAATGTTCAAAGCGTTTAATAATATATAGCGGATGCTGAATTTTCTCTTCATGTTGAGTTCAAAGTTGGATTTTTTCCTGAAAATTTAATCAGTAGTGAGATTAAAAAAAAAAAAAAAAAAAAAAAAAAAAAATACATGGTTGGCTGTGTTTATGACGGACAATTATCAACACGAGGGATATAGGCCCTAAGGGGGAAGGCTATGACCTCCGTGGGGATCTTTCTATGGAACCCTATACGGTGTTTACGCGAGGAAATCCAAGGTTCGAAGAAAACCACGGAAAACTCCGAACGATTAGGCCGACTGGCACAATTGGGTTCGAGCCCAGCACCTCCCGTCCACCAGCTTGGAGAGCAGAACATCTCGGCCACTGGTGGGTTCAAAATTTACATGTTTTCTAAAGATTATGCAGTTGCGAACAATTATCGCTCATTTAGAGACACCCCTAAAAATTCGGTTAAGCAATATGGTTGATAATTGCTGCAAGTACGTTTTATCTCTGGTAAACATGTAACCTCCCAATTATACTTATCTTTATTAAAAGTTTAACAACCTGAGTCTGCATAAAAAATATTGATGGAAAATTAAAAATATCTCGCAATAAAATTTAAAAAATATAGATATTAAATACAACTATTAAATAGAAATTAATTCATAAAAAAAACTCTGTCTCTTTTATACTGAAAATAATTAATATAAATATAATATTAATAATGCTAGATATCGCCAAAAAAAGATTTTATTATGTGGTAAAGGAACAAAAAACAAGATACTAAAAAAACCCTCTTATCTTCGATAAAAAAAGGATTAAAAAAGTTTAATTACGATCCCCTTTTGTTTGAACAAGCCCCTTGTAATTAGTTGCGTGTCCCCTTGTCAGTGGTTTTTCCTTACAAAAGTATGGAATTTCTTTTTTTATTCGTCCGCTTTAGGAAAAAATAACATTTTCAGCATCAATGTTACCAACTGTAAAGAAACTAATATATATATATATTAATAATTTACATTATATTGCCGGGTCCATTTTTTTCAGTATGACAGTACATATAACGCAATAATTTTTAAATTGATTATATATTGATCTTTTCGCAATGGATATCCTACATGCTTTATAAAAACTAAAAAGTCTGTATTTATTTATGTTCATACGAACTTGCATTTTAATCAATAAATATATCACAGCAAGCTTTTAAACATCTAATGCTAACGTGGCGATGTTTTAGTTATTACGCAATATTGATATAAATTAGAAAAAAGTTGATACATATCCACTTCTGTGTATACATATTTTCATAAATAATACTTACCTGTAAGTATACATATACTAACGCATACACATACGCGAATGTGTGTGTTTTTCCATACACGCGTGCATAATATTACTGTCATCATATGATAGAGCTATCTCTTTCTTAACCCTTTGAGGGGCAAAGTACTTCTATTGCAAAAATATTGAAATGATTGAATTACACCAGAATTTATAAACAAGTATATTTTAATAAAAAAAAGGCAAAACCTTCACTTTCTGTACATTACAAAGGAAAAAATTTAATTACAAAATTCTGGTGTCCTTATGGCATTTTGGTATTAAAAGTAAGTGGCGTATATAATATAACGGTGCCCTGCAAGGGGCTAATCCCTTGAAAGGCTGTGGGATATATTATATCCCACCTAATTTTAATAGAGCTTTGCGTCAGAAACATTTAATTAAATTTTATTTTCATAACTTTGGTGGAAAAAAGTTGGAAAATTGGGTTTTCCTATTTTGAAGTAATTTTTTTTCGAAAATTACGCTGTGAATTCAACATTACAGAAAAAAAATGTTTCCCTAGAAGGAGTTAAGGTAAAAGATACTTACCTATTGCCTGATGATAAAATGTCTAAATAATTTTATCCAGTTCTGAAATGTGAAAGTACTATCTTTATTTATGATTTACACTATTTACAATCAATAATTATTTTGGTCTTATTTAATCCCGTAATTTGTAATAAGTTTTGGCGTAAAAATAAATAAATAAATAAATAAATAAATAAAATAAACCCAAAGAATAGAAAAAAGCAAAATAGACGTATTCAAATTGAAGGACTTTATGTAATTTGAATAATGTTTCTAATCTAAAATCACCTACGAGGTTAATCTACTAAAAACAACAACGAGATCATGTTTGAGTTTTAAAAAATTGAATATTATATAATTTATTTAGATTAATACCATACAGGTATGCATGGTAGCAGAAAATATCAAACGAAGACCTAAAATCTGGGTTATTTATTTAGTCTACTATTTTCATAGCCAGGTAATTTTTTGTTCATTTGATTTTTCTTAAGGGGTCTCCATATTAAAACTATTCTATACTCTTTTCCCGTCTAACATAATTTTATAACGTTAGTTGATCTAATTCTTTCCTGTCTTTAAAATATTCCAATGTTTCAGTTTACTTTAATTTCATTTCTATCTAAATGGGTACATTAATATTTTTTTTATCTTTCAAAATATGTTAAAGGGGTCTCAGGACTCTTAAAGCTTTAAAATTTTCGAAATTTAATTTTTTTTAGATGTTAAATTCCTATATTTTCTAAACATTTTGATATACTTGTTTCCTTGAAATTCCTATTAGAACATGAATTATGAATTTTAGCATTATACCCGCTCAATAGCGTAAGCGGTGTAATCAATGTTAATTCTGCATCTTGCATTTTCTTAAATATATAAAATGAAAGAACATACTTACATCTTTCATTCCATTTAAAATGGTGTCTTAACCCTTAAATGCCTGATTTTTCAAAAATCATTTTAATAATGTTTTTTCGGCTTTCATTTTTTAAATAAATCATGGGAAAAATACTTAAAAAATCATATTTTATTTTAAGTATGTTTTACGGCTAAAAAAACAGTTTTTTACTAATCGGCAATACTGAAAAAATAATTTTCACTGATAAAATTCTATGATATTAAACACACAAGAATTATCAGAACTATCATAAGAAATAAATTTTACTTGCTCACGGCAGATCAAAATAGGGTATTTTACAAGCTTCTAAATAAAACAAAAAGAACATGTAGCAACATTTGAAAAAATAAATGTATCTTTATTCTTAAACAGCACAAGTGTTGCATTTACATGTTGAAAATCTATTTAATAATATTTTAAGAAAATATTTTATTGGCAACATTAGGCTTTATAGCTTAAATATTATTCTAATAGTATTTTAGAATCCTAAATTGGATATGTTGCTGAAAACCAACACCCGACATTAAAGGGTTAAAATAAAATACATTTTAAGATATTAAACGTTGAAAATTATCTTTTTTTTTCATTTTTTCAAATTTTAAGAATCCTGAAACCCCTTAAGTAAAGACCTTTTCTTTGTCGAAATGCCTAAATAAACAGATGAGAAAAAAAAAGAACTATGCTGTACACTTTAAAATCTCTCTAACATGATGAGTTCATCCTTGCAAACCTGTCCTTTGTTAAAACACGTAAAAACATCCATTTTCCGGTTTGAGATTGGTTTGTATTTTGTAGTCTTTTAATCAATATAGGTTGATCTGTATTTTTATTATCTATAGAGATTATTTTAAAATTGCTCACCAATGTTATTTTTCAAAGTATTACGGAAATTGTTTTTTTCATAATATGTTCAATTGTTATAATATCAGTGTTGCCAGTGGGCTACTATTTTAGGTAGATTTCGTATGAAATACTGCCTATTACTTTCTCCTCTATGTTGGAGTTCCTGAAAAAAATTTTGCAAATCTACACCAATCATGACCCCAAGAACCCAAAACCACCCTCAGTAAATATATATATATATATATATATCCAAAAACCAAACCAAACATTCGAAACTACGGAACTGATCCAACAATAAATAAACCAAACCAAATGACAACAACAAAATAACTAAAAACAACTAACTTCAAAAACAACATACTTTAAAAACGGCAAATTTTAAAAACATTCAAACTAAAACCAGAAGAAATTGAATCCATGGAGACAGGCGGCATGCACTTGCGACATGCAACTGCGGGGTTAAAACCAGTTTTTATCTGCACAACGCTCCCCAAACAACCTGTCAAGACCAAAAAGAAAAAACTAACAAATCGAATGAGCTGCCTAGACCCATCGAAAACCAACAACTGAAGATGAAACTCCAAACAATCGTGCACGCAAACCCTGAACAGTCAAAGCCACAGTTACTCCTCTCTTCGCATCCACATTACCTCTAAATCTTTGCGATAAGTCTTACACTTTACGAAATTTCGCAGCAGACTCTTCAAAAATCTCTCAGGATAGCCATGGTGCAATGCCAGAATATACCATTTGTAAAGTTCTTCAATTTTTTCCCCAGTATTTGATGCCAATCTATCTATACAGTTTAACCTGTTTAACTCGTGTCCACGATAACTTCCACAATTCTCTTCCAAACTGATACAGAATATCAAGGGGTATAAAGTCTCGGTCAAGTTTGTTAATGGGCAAAATTAGATCAATGGTATGGAAATAGGGAAAGGTTTTGTGAAAACTGAAAAAAACCCATAACTTGTTAATTTTTGTACATATCAAATCAATTTAAAGTTTTTATTACTTCTAAAAATTGGGCCAAAAATTTATGTATCACAAGTTTTTGAAAAAATTAAAAATGAGCTCAAGGGGTGCAAAAAATAGGGTTTTAAGGAGAAAAAAATTCATAACTTCGCCCATTCTTAAGACATCAAATTCAATTAAATTTATTATAAATCTTCTTAATATTATCTACAGCATTTATATTGACAAATTTTTGAAAGGACCAAATCGTACAGCAAAAAAAAAAAAATAATAAAAATAAAAATAAAATAAAATAAAATAAAATAAAATAAAAATGGGGAGTTGAAGAAGAAAAAATCCATTACTTCGTCAATTCACAAGATATAAATTCCGCATGAATTTATGATATATCTTGTTAATATTGTGTACAGTATTTATATAGGCAAGTTTTTTATAGGACCAATTCTTACAGCAAAAACAAATTAAAAATACATAGCGGTTGAAGAAAAAAATCATCGTCTTAATTGCGGTATTCAAATCCAAACTGCTTATTTTCTTACTCATTTTTAACTTCATTTTTGCTCTCAAACGCATCCAATTGGTAGATTCCTTTATTCAGAAACTATATAATGTAGCGTAATGATCGATTTATTGATAGAGACAGAATATATTTCAAAAAATGATGTCAAATTGGGCATTTTGAATATAATTTCCCGAAGCGGTTGTGTTAGAAACGAAACATATTTTCCTACTGAGAAAATAATTGTTTATAAATGAAGTTTTAATTAATTGAACGAAAAATAAAAACACAGAGTGCTTATAAATCTCTTCAAAAATCACGTCAGCAAATTTAATACTTTTTCTATTAAAAATGAATCTGAAAATATGCCAGAAAATTTCGAGTTGTTGAGTATGGAAAAGAATTTTTTTGAATACAGCTTTAACATGATTCTGATAAAATCAGATCTTATATAAAAATTAAATAAAAACTCGTCAAAAGCGGCCAGATAAAATTGTTAAAGTGGGCTTATCTCTAATCATGATTTAGTTTTTGTTGGTGAAATTAGTATACTTAGTTTCGATATCTACCTCCGCCTGTAGGCCCGGCTGGCAGGGATTTTTTTTAAAATTAAGATTTCTTCATTGTCACCACTTTTTTGAAGTTGT
This sequence comes from Maratus speciosus, assembly GCA_963932465.1. NCBI lineage: Eukaryota > Metazoa > Arthropoda > Arachnida > Araneae > Salticidae > Maratus > Maratus speciosus. The sequence goes on along the minus strand of OZ010797.1, from coordinate 247,081,140 downwards.
TTAAGTTCGCCTTATTTAACGATATATTAAGTAAGGGTAAAATGAGGGAAATTTTACCATTTCATAAAAGTGGTGCTAGTCAATAAATCTGAATTTTAAAAAAGTAGCCCATTAACAACACTGAATAACAGCCGAAAGAAAAGCAAGAAATTATTTCGAAAAAGTGTACGTTGAAAGATAATAATTTGTTAAACTAACTCATCAAAATTATACTAGGGAAATGTTAGTTTCACCACTTTTTTATAACAGGCTGTCAGTATAATTTGATATCTAATTAAAAGACATACAAAGAAAGCGATATAAGTAAGCGTCCTATCTTAAATGGGAGAGGTAACCGCAAGATTAAAGGCGAGGTCACATCAATCCAGGTCGCATGCCACGTAGCGGACGGAGTTAAACTACAAGAAGATCCCTAACTGTTTTCTTACTTCACACCACTAAAATTGTAAAGTTTTTTCAGCTTGATTAATAGCTGAAATGTAACTATCAAGGCGAAGAAAACTTCGTGGTGTCAAGTGCATCTGGGCGCCCCTCTCGCTACGCCATTATTTTGCAATAAATGTGGTAAACAATATTCAGTTCCATGAGTTACTAGAGATTTAGAAAATATGCGCAGATGGTAGATATCCTGTCATTTATGACGTCACACTAAAAGAACGCGTATGTAGATTATCACCCCGTGCACAAGATGGTGCAACTCTGTTAATTTACGCCCGATTCCAGTATTAAGTTTGTACGCTTACTTATATCGCTTTGCATACAAATGTCAAAAGTATAGAATGCGAAATTTCCCTTTTTTGTTAACTTTTATCGCGTATATAATGATGACTTTTTAAGCATTGAAATTGAATAAGTTTTCGGGTTTTTTAAAAAAAAATGCAAAGTGTTGATAGAAAATCCATTTTCATTAATTTATAATGCTTATATTATAGTAGAAAAGCCTATTTTTGATTAGTTTATATATTAAAAAATGGCGGCTTGACAGCTGATGGGCAATAACGCTCTAAAACAACAGAACACAATGGGGTCTTTTATTATTGGTCCGCTTATGCAATTATTCATGCTTTTGTATAAAATTAGCTGAATTCTCGCTACCGGCCGAGAGGACTTAAAAAAAAAAAATATTTCTACTAAGGTCGGAGAAAATATCAAGAAATCTTCTAATTTTTTAAAAATATAGATGTATAATTCCGCCATTTGGTAGCTTGATTTGTTACTTTTTTTTTTTTTTGTTTTAATAAAAAACATTCGCTCCTCTTATACACAATTGGTAATTATAAAAATAACTTTAGTTTATTAATTTATTTTATCACCCCTGTTATTTTTTTAAACAAAGATTTGACCAAATATGTGTAAAATAAATTAGAAAAGGCTGCAGTTACATTTAGGACTCTCTTTTTTGTTTATAAAATAAATAAAAAATTCGAATGCAGATATTTCAAATGTAGTTTTTCTAGAACTTAAATTCTTTAAATATTTCATGGAAAAGCTTTAAATAATTCAATTTAAAAAGATTGAAATATGTCAAAGTCCAACTATGTATGCTAAATTAAATATTTTCTTAATGCTCTTTTGACATGGAGCATAACATACTTTTATGAACATTTTATGAACTTTTATGAACATTTTCTTAAATTTTTCTTCACATTCCGTGTTTTTTGCTATTTTTTAATTAAAAGTCTTACCTTTAAATGTTATTTTAAGAGTTTCTTCCTTCATATTTCATGTTGTTCTTTTTAACTCCAGTGAAGTTAAGAAATATCTCATATGAAAATTTGCCTAATTCCACTTATAAATCAAATGGCATTCATAGGATTAGTTACAAACGTTGCGAAAAAATGAGTCTTTTTTACGTTTCGCTGTATAATAATTATATTTAAAACTACATTTTATAGGCAGTTTAATGTTAATATATTTAATGATCTATAATAAAATATTAATATTGTATATTTTTCATTTTAGTATAAAGCATATATATTTTTTTTCATTTTATATATGTGTAATTATTTATCTACATAGTATTTAATTAAAAATAGATATTAAATAATGTATATTATTAATTATTTATATACCTGAACAATATTTATAAATATATATATTGCGTTATAAAATTTCAAAATATATAACATAATTCTGCGTTATTTTAATTTTTTGTTACTTATATATAAATTATATACATATGTGATATATTTTAAATTTGTATATATTTTACAATTTAATTTACTTATTTTCACTTTAAAATACTTTTCTCTGTCATTTTCTACCTGAAAATATAACTGTTACTGTATTAAATTCATTCCATTTCGAATACATTTTTCTTTGAAAAGCCCAGTTTTTTATATTTTTGGACGCGTTATAAAGTGTTTCCCCGACGGTTTTCATGTTTATTTACATATTTTTGTCCACACGTCACATCTAATCTACACATTTATGATACTATTGTAATCTACACGCTATTATCTGATTGGCTATGGATACACTCCACTGAATATTAGCCTTGTCTCTCTATTCATACGCACATACCAATAAAACGACACTCGCGCTCTCAGAAGCTAGAATGTTCGCTTTTAAACTTGGCTTATAAAACTCAGTAGAACATCGAACGTTCTTTGGTAAAATACTCATTGTAATATTTGGAATTTGTGTACTCTTTAATATTTCACTATTTAAGTTTTGAGACTGAACTATTTTCAAAAATGCCTTTATTGATTTGGAATCTCTCACGGACTTTAAACTATTATCTGCAAGGTTAATAAACATATGTAGACGTAAATCCTGGATGATTTTAGATAAAGGGGAAGCGCCAGTACATCTTAATCCAATGGCTGAGGTTTCTTCTACAATGCGACTACCAAAACGTTTATTGGATTTACTTTAGTTGTGATTTTCCGATTGCCATCCTTAAGTTATGAATTGGTGCAAATATCTTTTATGTGATCTCATTTAACTCCAACCTCAAGATCTGGTCATGATCTCTAATGTGGATAGACACACCACTCTGTGTGTATATATATATATACATATACATATATATATATATATATATATATATATATATATATATATATATATATATATACACTGGTGTGCAAACATAAAGGACGAAGCAGATAAATTAGCATGAAAGCCAAAAAAAGACAACAGAACGGATTGAAAGACCTCCCATAAAGCAGACCTGGGACCGATGCAGTAGGGCTTGCGTATATATGGCAAATGATGTAAGAATGAGGAGTGTGGAAGGATATAAAATGCAGAGGCGGTGGACGCTCAGCAATTCGGTGATATCTATTGCATGGTGAACAGTGATTTCAACGAGATTTGTTGCTACTACCGTGTAATATGACCAAAAGGCAATCCAGTAGATGTCATTTGGATGACTTTAAACGAGGTCACATCACTGGGAGGTTGGATTAATGTCGAAGTGTGACGAGTATGGCAGAGGAGTTCGGGATCGCTCACAGCATCGTTTCAAGGACCTGGGGAGCATTTCAAGCGACAGGAACTGCTATCCGACAGTACAGAAGTGGTCACCAAGGAGCAACAAGACTGCTGGAAGACTGTTATGTTGTCCTACAGGCAAAAAGAAACAGGCAGCAGACAACTGAAGAGATCAGAAGGCACATGGAATAGAATATTGGACGTCGGACGTTTTACCATGGTCAGGAGGCAACACAAAGTTGGTCTATACGCACGACGACAAGTACTTTGTGTACAATTAATGCCTACTCATCGTAGAAGCCGGTTTCTATGGTACCAGGGACACAAGAAATGAGCACAACAGGAATTTGAGTCGAGTGTTCTTTACGGATGAGTGCCGATTTGGTCTGACAAGTGAATCCGGCCGTGTATTTACATATCTTGAGAGAGCAGGGTATACGCAAGCTTCCCTCCAACATCATTGAAAGGCAAAGTTTAGGATGTGCCGGAATCCTCGTTTATGGCGATACCATGGTGTGTAGCCGTGCGAACCTCCCGTTTTCCCAGGAGGTTCAGCAACTGTTGTCCTCTATCCTACTGAGATTCTCTTGACCTATTTGCTTCTGTTTAGAGGCACGTGTATCCGAACTACCTTTTCGTGGACGACAACGCTACACCTCATCGTCCAGAAATTGTCTCAGAACTCTTGAGGAGTGAAGATATTCAATGCATGGATTGACATGTAAGGTCCTTGGGCTTAAAATCCACAGAACATGTGTGGGACCTTCTCGGTAGATGCTTGGCAGCACGTGACCAGGCGCCAGCAACGATTCCGCAGTAGCAATTGGCACTCTAAGAGGAATGGCACTCGAAGCCTCAACAACTCCCTGACAACTTTGTCTCCTTAGCATGGACAAATGCGATAAATTCTTGTCAAGCGCTTGTCAGATGGACATTTTTGTTTTCTGTGCAGTTGTGCTCCAAGTTACCTTTCCAATAAAGTGCTTTTGTATCTTTTTGATTCCTGGTTTTTGATGAATTTGATGATTTGTCCCATATTTTCAAATCTTGGAGATCTTATGGTATAATGTCGGTCGATATCGAAAACTTTTACACGATGTTGCATTAAAAAAACCATATCGTCCTTAATTTGTGCGCACCAGTATATATATATATATATTACAAAAGTCAAAACTCCATATGTTATTAAAATTGTTCGATAAAAAGTTATTATTTTCACTTCAGTCTGCAACAATAGTTTACTAAATTTTTCTTATATTAAACTATATTCCATTTATTTCTGTATCTAAATCTCTTTTTATTTTAAATTCCGTATGTTTCTAATTTATTCCCCTTGTAATAATTTCTGGAATAAATTCCCGTATGTGTGTTTTCTTCGAAACCCTTTTTTATTTCCCAAATCTTAAAGCTGAATTCATGCTATTAAAAGCATTTATCATTTTTATAACATTTCTTTTTTTTAATCTTTCTTTTTTATTCCATAACTTAATTTTCCCGAGTAATATCGGCTCGGACGATTCATCTTAATTTTATGCCGCTAACAATAAAGACTCCCATGACCTTTCAGCCCGTTCATTGGTTAAATTTCCCCCTCCATTGGTGAAACTCTCCCTACGCCTCGCCGATTTAAAAACGATATTCATCGATACGGAGCGCAGAATTTTACCGAATTTGAGTTGTCTCTAAAAATTATGCTGCTTGTAGAGAGAGTTATTGTTACTTCGAATTCACTTATCCCTCTAACATCGAAGTCTACTTGACAATTTTGGAAGATCCCCGCGTATCTAAATTAATGCTCTAAAATTTATCATTTATGTAAGTTAATAAAGTTTGTTTAAATCAGACAGCGTTTTCTCTTCCAAAATCTGCTACATTCACCGGCCAGATTGATTAAGCATGAAATATTGCTACCTTTTATATGTTTTTAGACCGGATATTGTTATATTTACTTCAGAGTATAAAGTGGAGTATCGAGAATTATGGTTTTGGAATGGTCGTATCGTCACATATACACCGGTGTGTAAAAATTAAGGACGAAGCAGATAAATCATCATAAAAGACAAACAAGGCAACAGAGCGGATTGTTTAAACAGTTTTGATCACTTGTCCCATATTTTCACATCTTGGAGAACTTATGGTATGATTTCAGTCGACGTGGAAACCTTCTGCACGACGATACATTTCAAAAAGCATCTTGTCGTTAATTTTTGCACACATATGTATATATCATTAACAATTTTAATTACACTACTGGCTGTAGATCTGCCCCAGATTTGTTATTTTTTTCTTGTCTTTGCGTTGGGCATCCAATTAATTCCAGCCACATTTCTGATTTCGTCACTACATCTTACCTGAGGTTGTCTTATTAGTCGTTTTGCATCTGTGGAATAACGTTGTAGGCTGTTGGTATAACATCTGTTCTCTTATCTTCATGAAATGTGCCCAACTCGTATATTTTAACCGTCTAATTAACTCTGTGATGTGAAAAACCTTCGTCTTACTCCCTAGCCTGGTTATTCTTTTTCTGCCTCTTCTAGTTATGCGTATCATTCATAATTTCATATGTTGTCGCGTTGTTTGTAATAATAATTGCAACATCCGTTTTGTTAGCGCCAATGTTTCTGCCCGATAACTTAGTGCAAGAAGAACACATTTGTTAAAGAACTTACTTTTCAAGCAAAGAAGAATATTTCTTTTCATAATAATACTGATTTTCCTAAATGCAACATATCCATTTATTATTCGTCTTGATTTAATTCCTGATGCTGTTTTCAGATGTTACTACCTGTCCAAGGAACACTTAACGCAGCACTTCATTCATCTTTCCTATAATGTTTATTTGTAAAAATATTAGGTCATTCAGTTAAAAAGTTAAAGTATGGACATTTGATCACTTTTATTAACAGAAATACAGAAAAAATTATACTTTATTTATGCATATTTTACTTCCATTTGTTAGTATGTCCTTGATGAGTACCAAAATTCTGTTTGGCATACTATCGATTTGCTTCTCTATGAGTAAAGAAATTTCCGAATCATCATGCCATATGGTAATCAAGGCATTCAATTACTGTCTTTTGTTAGTAATGACTGTTTGTTTTCTTTATTCTTCATATCCATATTCCCTTAATTGGGTTCGTATCTGGACTATTTTCTGACCACGGAACAAATAATTATAGATCTGTATATACTACTACTTAAAGGATGCAATTTTCTCAGTTCTACTTAAAGAGCAATTTTCTAAAATATTGCGTCAATACACTTCATAACATTCCTAAAAATTTTGCTTTGCTCGAATTCATGCATTAAACAGTTATTATGGCAAATAATGGATTGATTTGTTCTCAATTTCTGATTTTTTTTTTTCTAATTTTTTAAAATGTTATTAATTGTTTATGAAATAAAAGGGTATCTTTATAATATTATATTAAAACAATAACGAAATATTAAATTTTAATTTCCCGAACTCTTGTATTGCTAACTAGGCGTAAAACCAACGTAGTAAAAGAGTGGCCAAGGCAGGACTCGAACCCGGGTCACTGGAATAACGCACCAGTGCTCTATCAATTGAGCTACTCGGAAGATACACTCTCTCTTATACGTTAGAAAAGCTGCATATGCACACAAGATGGACTATATTCACGAGCCACAATCCTGAAGTAAACATGAGACGAAAGTAATCTGAGCATTGGAGACATTATATGCATAAGTTGCATTCTAGCAACATTGGATTGGCTTTATCCCTAAAAATTCCGTACTGGCTCTCACGATAGTAGTTTCGGATCACATCCAGCGATAATGGCGTAAAAGAAGTAGTCAGAACAGATAATTCGAATCTGTTATATTAGTAGAACAAATTGTTGAAATGCAGTTGTCGAGTGAAAACAATGGAATACATCGTTCCTTGAAGTTTCCCCAGAAGAAATTGAAACAACTCATAATATCAGCTAAGCAATTTATTAGAACATCTTGCAAAAGGTGCAGTTTCCATCAACATAATTAGCCATCTCTCCGTAGTAGTAATTAGGTTTAAACAAAGTTCCAGATAATCGAGTAACAGAACGGTGACCAGGGGATGGATGAAAACTGGAAATACGACTCAAATCTGCTAAAATCTGCTGAAACACATCGAGTATCAACTTTTTGTTCCTCACGTCTAAGAAAGGAACATTTAATTTAAGAATACTAAAAGCATAATATTAAAGCAATTTAGACAAGTGAGACTTTAAATTAAAGGGAATTTAATAGAGTTAATGATAGAGATTATTTAAAAATAAAGATTTAGTGAATATAAAGTAGTAATTTAGAATAAGATAAGGAAATCGCGGAATTAGATCCAATAATGTAACATAAATATATATATACTAGCAAACCCCGCGGCTTTGCTCGCGTAATATATGAAATATGCCAAGTGATATTTATATGTCTAATTTTTATTAAATTGTACTAACTAAATTTTTAATTTATTAAAAGGTAATATTTTATTTTATTAAAAGGTACTTATTACTTTTAGGAATAATTAAAAAAATTACTATTTAAAACACAGTTTGATTAAACATCATTGTTACACTGCATAAGGCAGAAATGAGACTTAAATTAATAAAACGAAATAAAACTAAATAAATAATAATTTAGAAAATATTTTGAAACTTTTATGCTCAATTAATACGCTTATTTCAGTATTCATTTGAAGTTTTGAATATTTTAGAAACCATCTTCTTACATCTTAAAATTAACCATCATGTCAAATTCCAAGTCCTACAACCTCTCTCAACATAAAGGGCTATGTTGAAATAGGAACTGTCACCATTAATTTGCCAACATTAATTTTGAAATTTGTTTGTTTTTTCCTAATATTCCACAGAAACGTAATTTAGAAAGCTTTTAAAGGCCTTTTTTTTTTAGAGCGTTTGTTGTTCCTGTGAATCCCAGGTGGTAGAATCATCGGCATAAAATATAGCCTGTGTAGGATCAGAGACTGTTACCATTGATTTGCAACTATTACCTTTATATTTGGTTTATATTCCCTGAAATTACGTAGAAATCGTAATTTAGGACTTTTTTAGAATGCTTTTCGCACCTCCCCTTCACTTCACCCCTTCTTAATTCAAATTTATTTTCGACAGTCCTTCGAGGGCATTTATATTTTATAAGTAACTACCATGCCATATTTAAAGTTTCTAACCTTTTCTGTATCACAGAAATCGCAATTTAGAAGGTTTTTAGCTACTGCAACCCTTTGGTGGTAGTGGCACAGACATAAAATATAGCTTATGTTTGATCAGGTTCTATCACCAACAATTTGTTATCATTATTTTTTTAATCGGTTTGGTATTTGATAAGATTACATAAAAATTGTAATTTATAACGCTTTTCGCTCACTTCATCTTTTTAAATTTGAAATTTTCTTTCGACAGTTCATAGAAAGCAGTTGCATCTTGTAAGTAAATAACATGCCATACTTCAAAGTGTTAGACCCATCAGTTATGCAAAAAACGCAAATTAGAACATGTTTGGCTTTTGCAACCCTCAGATGGTAGTGACAGCAACGTAAAATATAATCTATGTTATAGCAGGGACTGTCACCATTGATTTGCAACCATTACTTTTGAAATAGCTTTGGAATTTCCTGAGATTGAGTAGAAATCGCAATTTAGAACGTTTTTAGAACGCTTTTCGCGCATTTTCACCCCCTTTTTAAATTTCCAATTTTTTCGAAACTGTTCTTAAAGATCATTTATATATAATAAATATGTACCTTGCCTAAGTTTAAGCTGCTAGCCCCCACCGATCACAAAAATCGAAATTTCAAACGCTTTTTTGCTCCTGCAACTTCTAGGTAATGGCGATACCGACTTAAAATAGCGTCTATGTTAGAGCAGAGGCTGTCAGCATCAATTTTTTACCATTATTTTTGAAATCAGTTTGATTCTTCCTGAGATATTGCTGACAAATCGACATTTAGAAAGTTTTTAGGTCGCTTTTCGCTCATTTTGCTCCTGCATCTCCTCTGGGCTAGTGGAAACAGATATAAAATATAGCCTATCTTGCAGCAAGATCTGTCACCATCATTTTAACACCATTATATTTGAAATCGGTTCAATATTTCCTGAGATTGCATAGAAATTGCAATTTAGAACGTTTTTTACAACGCTTTTTGCGCATTTTGACACCCCCCCCCTTTTAAATTTCGATTTTTTTAGGAAATGTCCTTAGAGATCATTGATATCTTATAGCTAACTACCATTCTAAATTTCACGATTCAAGGCCCTTCCCTCACGCAAAAACCTCAATTTAGAACGTTTTTCTCCTGCACCCCCTTCGGGTTAGTGGCACCGACATAAAACATAGCCAATGTTGGAGTAAGGATTTTCATCATCATTTTGACGCCATTATTTTTTAAATCGGTTTGGTATTTCCTGAGATTGTGTAGAAATCACCATTTAGAACGTTTTTTAGAACGCTTTTCGCGCATTTTCATCCCTTTTAAATTTCGTATTGTTTAAGAACTGTTCTTAGAAATCCCTTATATCTAATAAGTAGCTTATACTTCAAATTTCATATTTCTAGGCACTTCAGTAACGCATAAATCGCATTTTTAGAACGTTTTTTTTTGCTCCTGCACCCCGTTTGGGGTAGTGGCACCGACATAAAACATAGCCTATCTTGGAGCAAACGTTGTCACTATCATTTTGACACCAATATTTTTTAAATCGGTTTGGTATTTCCTGAGATTATGTAGAAACTACCATTTAGAACGTTTTTTAGAACGCTTTTTGTGCATTTTCACCCTTTTTAAATTTTGAATTGTTTAAGAACTGTTCTTAGACATCATTTATATCTTATAAGTAACTAATATTCCAAATTTCATATTTCTAGGCCCTTCAGTAACGCAAAATCGCATTTTTAGAACGTTTTTCGCTCCTGCACCCCCTTTGGGGTAGTGCCACCGACATAAAATATAGCCTATGTATGTTCTAAGTTGGGCGAACACCATCATTTTGATACCATTACTTTTGGAATCGGTTCGGTAGTTCCTGAGCTTATCTCCGACAAATAAACAATTTTTTCCTCTTTATAATATGAAGTATATATATATATATATAATTTTGTAACTATGAAATATTTTCGGGCGTAATTCACATTCACAGATACAAGAATTATATATATACTAGCAAACCCCGCGGCTTTGCTCGCGTAATATTTGAAGTATGCCAAGTGATATTTATATGTCTAATTTTTATTAAAAGGCACTAACTAAATTTTTATTTTATTAAAAGGTAATATTTTATTTTATTAAAAGGTTTTTTTTTTAATTAAAAGTTACTTATTACTTTTAGGAATAATTCAAAAATTACTATTTAAAACACAGTTTGATTAAACATCATTATTACACTGCATTAGGCAGAAATGACACTTAAATTAATAAAATGAAATAAAACTAAATAAATGATAATTTAGAAAATATTTTGAAACTTTTATGTTCAATTAATGCGCTCATTTCAGTGTTCATTTCAAGTTTTGAATTTTTTAGAAACCATCTTCTTACATCTTAAAATTAACAATCATGTCAAATTCCAAGTCCTACCACCTCTCACAACATAAAGGGCTATGTTGAAACAGGAACTGTCACCATTAATTTGCCAACATTAATTTTGAAATCGGTTTGTTATTTCATAATATTCCACAGAAACGTAATTTAAAAAGCTTTTAAAGCCCTTTTTTAGAACGTTTTTTGTTCCTGTGAACCCCAGGTGGTAGAATCATCGGCATAAAATATAGCCTGTGTAGGATCAGAGACTGTTACCATTGATTCGCAACTATTACTTTTATAATCGGTTTATATTCCCTGAAATTACATAGAATCGTAATTTAGAACTTTTTTAGAATGCTTTTCGCACCTTCCCTTCGCTTCACCCCTTTTTAATTCGAATTTATTTTCGAAAATCATTCGAGGGCATTTATATTTTATAAGTGACTACCATGTCATATTTAAAGTTTCTAGCATTTTCAGTATCACAGAAATCGCAATTTAGAACGTTTTAGCTCCTGCAACCCTCTGGTAGTAGTGGAACAGACATAAAATATAGCTTATGTTTGAGCAGGTTCTATCACCAAAATTTGTCATCATTATTTTTTTTTAATCGGTTTGGTAATTTATAAGTTTGCTTAAAAATTATAATTTATAACGCTTTTCAGTCACTTCATTTTTTTTTAAATTTGGAATTTTCTTTCGACTGTTCTTAGAAAGCAGTTGCATCTTCTAAGTAAATACCATGCCATACTTCAAAGTGTTAGACCCCTCAGTTGAGCAAAAAACGCAAATTAGAACATGTTTTGCTTTTGCAACCCTCAGATGGTAGTGACAGCAACATAAAATATAACCTATGTTATAGCAGGGACTGTCACCATTGATTTGCACTTTTGATATAGGCTTAGATTGAGTTTACCTTAGATTGAGTAGAAATCGCAATTTAAAACATTTTTAGGACACTTTTCGAGCATTTACACCCCTTTTTAAATTTCCAATTTTTTCGAAACTGTTCTTAAAGATCATTTATATCTAATAAATATGTACCTTGCCTAATTTTAAATTGCTAGCCCCTACCGATCACAAAAATCGAAATTTAGAACACTTTTTTGCTCCTGCAATGTCTTGGTGATAGTGATGCCGACATAAAATAGCGTCTATGTTAGAGCAGACGCTGTCAGCATCAATTTCCTACCATTACGTTTGAAATCAGATTCATTCTTCTTGAGATATTGCCGACAAATAGGGATTTAGAACGTTTTTTGAACGCTTTTCGCACATTTTGCTCCTGCATCTCCTCTGGGCAAGTAGAAACATATATAAAATATAGCCTATCTTGGAGCAAGATCTGTCACCATCCTTTTTACACCATTATATTTGAAATCGGATCAGTACTTCCTGAGATTGCATAGAAATCGCAATTTAGAAAGTTTTTTACAATGCTTTTTTGCGCATTTTGACCCCCTTTTAAATTTCGATTTTTTTAGGAAATGTCCTTAGAGATCATTGATATCTTATAACTAACTACCATTCCAAATTTCACGATTCTAGGCCCTTCCGTAACGCAAAAGCCGCAATTTAGAACGTTTTTCTCCTGCACCCCCTTTGGGGTAGTGGCACCGACATAAAAAATCGCCTATGTTGGAGCAAGGGTTGTCACCATCATTTTGACGCCATTATTTTTTAGATCGATTTGGTATTTCCTGAGATTGTGTAGAAACCACCATTAGGACGTTTTTTAGAATGCTTTTCGCGCATTTTCACCCCTTTTAAATTTCGAATTGTTTACGAACTGGTCTTAGAAATCCTTTTTATGTAATAAGTAGCTAATATTTCAAATTTCATATTTCTAGGCCCTTCGGTAACGCAAAAAACTCATTTTTAGAACGTTTTTTGCTCCTGCACCCCCTTTCGTGTAGTGGCAGCAACATAAAACATAGCCTATGTTGGAGCAAGGGTTGTCACCGTCATTTTGACACCCTTATTTTGACACCATTATTTTTTAAATCTGTTTGGTATTTCCTGAGATTGTGTAGAAACCACCATTTAGAACGTTTTTTAGAACGATTTTCGCGCATTTTCACCCCTTTCAAATTTTGAATTGTTTAAGAACTGTTCCTTTTAGTTGTTAGAAATCCTTTATATCAAACAAGTAGCTAATATTTCAAATTTCATATTTCTAGGCCCTTCAGTAACACATAAATCGCATTTTTAGAACGTTTTTTGCTCCTGCACCCCCTTTTGGGTAGTGACACCGACATAAAACATAGCCTGTCTTTGAGCAAGCGTTGTCACCATCACTTTGACGCCAATATTGTTTAAATTGGTTTGGTTTTTCCTGAGATTGTGTAGAAACTACCCTTTAGAACGTTTTTTAGAACTCTTTTTGTGCATTTTCACCCATTTTTAATTTCGAATTGTTTAAGAACTGTTCTTAGACATCATTTATATCTTATAAGTAACTAATATTCAAAATTTCATATTTCTAGGCCCTTCAATAACGCTAAAATCGCATATTTAGAACGTTTATTGCTCCTACACCCCCTTTGGGGTAGTGGCACCGACATAAGATATAGCCTATGTTCTAAGTTGGACTAACACCATCATTTTGATACCATTACTTTTGGAATCGGTTCGGTAGTTCCAGAGCTTACCTCCTACAAATAAACAATTTTTTCCTCTTTATAATAGGAGTATAGATAACAACAATAGAGTTTGCAATGCTTAGTATTCTCATGTGTTTTTATGTACTACATCGAATTTATATTTTATATGTAGTTTGATCTACATATAGTAATTAATCGTTAGTGCATTATTAAAATTACAAGTATTTGCTGTTAAGTGATTTCTAGTCCATTAGGTTTCTAATTAACATGTACGTGATAATAACTCCTGAGAAAGCCCTTTAAGCATCGATTACACGATATTTATTTTCTAAGCAACATTAAGTGCCAGCGAAAACTAATTTATTAAACGCTTCATTTTGTCATGAGAGGAAATGCATGCTCTATATCATACAGATATTTAAAAGTAGTTAATAGATTTTTCTTGTAATTTTACCTTTTGCTTATATTCATATTAAGGTATTTTATGTCTTCTATATCGGTATTTAATGTAAAAAAAAAATGAAATGGTGAATTATGTATAATGAATTATATATATTTTTAGATATTCGAAGTATTGCACTTTTAAAGAATAAATATTTATTTTATAGTGATCTTTTTTTGCGGCTGTTGATATTATTTTGTAATACATTGTTTTCAATTACTTCTTAGAAATGTGCAAAAAATGTTTATTATTTATTTATTTAATTTATATTCATGTATAACACAGGGTGATGCAAAATATATGGGGCAAAATGAATTGGGTTTCTATTGTATTTTGCCTCATTCAAATGCACCACCCTGTATGATACGTTCATTCTTTTTTTCTTTTATCTTTGTGCTTCAAGTAAAATAAAATTTTATATTCCTTTATTAAAGCTTTATATAATATTGATATGCTAAATAGCAATTTATAACAGCAGTGTCTTTAGTTCAGAGAAATATCTACTTAAAATTTCCAACAATTTATAAACATTTTATCATTGAAACTGATTAGTTTACAAATTATGCATAGGATATAAAAAAATGGAAATTTATACTTATGGCATGGTATGTGTCAGGCAAATAAGACTGTGTTGTTAAAAGTAAATATCAATGTAATAATAAGTTTTTAATCCGTTTAACTATAACATACTTTGGAAATCTAAATTTTTCAGATGAATCAGAACATAACCAAATATTATTTTTTTCTATAAAAAATGAAATTTAAAAATTATACTTTATTTATTTTTACATATTTTTTTCATTAAAAAGTTTTAAATTAGTATTTTAAAGGTTCACCAAATATTTTTTTTTCATTATGATGTTAATGATTTATTGTTTTGTAATCAATTTATCACTAATATATTTTAGAATTCTAAATTAATCAGATGAAATGGAAAAGGGATGTAATCACCAGTAGTATCTATTCACCAACAGTTTTTTTTTATCCAACAGTATCCACAGACCTCTTATTATAGGTTCAATCGACAAAAAAACTACCACAACACCCCTAATTTTTATCTCCAAAAGTTCATAGCGAAAAAGTGAAAAAGCCATTTGATGGGAAATTTTGTTTTCTTTCAATTGAAGTAAAAAAAAAAAAAAAAAGCTTAGTGAGTAGACTGCTAAATTAATTTATACCAAACTCTGAAAATTTTATTACTGTTACCTAGTGTTTCCATCATATTTGATTTTGTTTATAAATTGTATTTTAGAACACTAAATGGAAAGTAATTCTGTCAAGCAGTTTAGGAAAGTGTTTATAATTCGTTTCTGTTTAAAAATATACGTTACAATTCATAATCGTTTTGAAATTTCTTTCGAAAGCATGCATTTTTTAAACTAATTTACGAATAAAATGGGCGTTGTAAATTTTTTTAAACAGAAATCATTTGTTAGGATATTCAAAAATGCGAATCAAAAAGTACATCTCATGCCAGGAAATATTTTTCGAGCTCTCTGCATTGCAATCTATTTTGCAACGATTAAGAGTTAATTTAACATTAGGAGTTCCAGAATTTAATGTTTCATATTTCACTGAACGATTTCCAGTTTGGTTTCCTACATAAAATTTTATGAAAAATATGATGTCGAAGTTGGGTGTTTGTATTGACATTTTCGGAGTTTGGTACAATTTCTGTATGAAGACAGCCCCCCCCAAGCGTTTTATATAAAAACAATTTCAAAGAAGATTATTAATTTATAAGAAAGATTAATTTTTAATCGAATGGTTATATTCATTTTCTAGCAGTCCTGTATGTGATCTAAATAATTTATTTCCAAAACATAATACTCGAAAATATAGTTAAGCTTAAAAATAAATATCTCAGCTGAAAGGTACTTTCTGCAAGTATCACTCATATTCAGTCGTATAATTGAAGTGCTAGACAAATGTTTCTTCACATGAATCTCAGTAATGCATTTCAATTTCGTTCTGTTTGACGTATCACAACATGATTAAAATTTACCGCAAACGAATTTTTCACACAAACCGTTACTTAACGTAAATATTTTGTTTCTCCATGGAACTGAGATCTACAGACGTGTGAAAATTATTAGAATAATTTTGAAATTTACGTTAAAATTTTGTTACATTAAAGAAATAATACATTAAAAAAATATTGATGCATTTAATATTTAGTGTGCATCCTCTTGTTTTTTATTAAAGACTCGATATGTCTTGGGATACTTTGTATGAGTTTTTGACAATTAATTTGTATTTCGTTGTCAAGATGCCAAATCTGGATGATTATTTCTATCAGAAAATTCTTGTTTGTGATGTTTCATTTCTTTAATTAAATTAAAAAATATAACACTTCCATGGCCTGGAACCAGTCCAGATATGAACCCCATAGAGAACCCTTGGGCCATTGTAAAGAAAAAAAATTAAAGAAATGCAACATCACAAACAAGACTGGTCTCATAGAAAGACTCATCCAAATTTGGCATCATGACAAAAAATATAAATTAATTGCCAAAAACTCATACAAAGTATGCCATCATTTCTTTAATAAAAAACAAGGGGATGCATACTAAATATTAAATGTATCAATATTTTTTAATATTTCTTTAATATAACAAGTTTTTAATGTAAATTTCACAATTATTCTAATAATTTTCACACGTCTGTAAATGCTACACATTTCATTCTACACTACTAAAACTGCTATATTAACACATTCACGCCGGCGCGGTGGGTCACACTCGATTGTCTCAGAGTTGTCAAGTCTCCGGCTTTTTGCACACCACTGTTATTTTAGAGAAAATGTTGTTCCTTTAAATCGCCCAATTGCTCTAATTAAATAAAACAGCATTTTCTGTATTAAAATACTGCTATCCAAAGGGCCGGAGACTTGGCAGCTCTGAGACAGTCCAGTGTGACCCATCGCGCCGGCGTGAACGTGTTAAAACTTAAGGGGACCTTGGACCATCAGCTGGACAAAAATCGACTAAAAATTCTTTTTTTCTTTTTTGGTTTATTTATATATGTCAATCTTAACTGCATCATTTGCAAGAAACCACATGAAATTGCACCGATTCCCAGCAAAGTTACAAGCATTTCATATTTGTACGCCGTAATTGAGGTATATTAAAAATAAAATTTTAAATCGCGTTTTCTAAAAATAAGAATTTTTGCCGAGTTTCAAATTGCAATTCAAAATTCTGTAACTGACGTAACATAAAATATACAAAAATTTTTTCTGTCTTCCTTGAAGTGTAAAAATTATCAAAACTATCCAGTTAAAAAAAGTGATTTAATGTTCTCAACTAAGTATGGCCAAATTATAACAGTAATTTGTTTAATTAATTTCTGAATAACAAAAAATCAAAAAATGGCATTTACACGTGTAACTGACGCAACTTTTATTGTGTAACTCAAGTTACATTATGACTTTACAAAGACAATAATGGTTCTTAACTTAGTTTGTAAACAGTAATTTACAATGCCTTTTTATTAGGTTTTTCTATAGAATATAAAAATATCAAGTTTTCCAATCATACCCTTAAATTAAACATTATAAATTTGATTCCTCCCCCACAAATAATGATGATTTTCTGTGGAATTGCCCTATATCTAACATAATGTAGCGTTAAGTATTATTCGAAACAAATGCTTTTATCGAAATTGCTGTTATTAATATCTTGCAACTTAATTTCCTTTTTTAAGAGTTTGAGGAGTTTCTAATTTTGTTTATACAGATAATCTCTTTTTTATGGAAGTTAGGAAAAATACGAAGTTAACTATATTTTTATATAAATTTCTTTCTTTCATATATTACTGAAAAAATTCTTTTAAAGTATGTAACATTACATAAAAACGTGAATAGTTATGTAACTCTAGCAAAGTAAATATACATTATTATAAGAGTCTTCGAGATAGAAGAATACATATTTCGGGATCATTTATTTTAAGAAGTTATTTTTGCAATTCATCTTTTTTTTTACATTTGAAACTACATTTTTTAAGGTTAAATTCACGCTTACTAGCTTAACTTTTCGCATGTCTTGTTATATAATTTATGTGAAGTTTTAAAAATCGCAGTTTACGAAATTTTTTAATGTGCACCTAAAAAAATCAAACAAATTGAAATGTACTTAATAAAATAGAGCTTAAAGAAGACCTTCTGTAACTATGACATTTTTTATTATTTAAATATCTTTCTATTAAGCCCCGTGTTCTATTTAAATTTATAAAATGATCTGTTAGAACTGAGCGCATTTTTATTCCAATTTAATTATTTATTTGTTGTAATTCTGAAATGCCATTCATCTTTAGCAATATAGACTATAACTGTATTTAAAATAAAAGTTTATGATGAAATTTTAAGCTAATCTTTTTTTTTTTTTAATTCAATCCTTTAAAAAAATATAATGAGTCTATCTATTCCGTAATTAAATCTGTTTCTCATTAAATTTTCCAAACAATCATCATTTGATTAGATCTCTAATTAACTACACGCGATAATAAAATTCGGGAGTATTGTTATAGATCGAAATGCAATTTATTTTTGTAACATAAATCATAATATTGTATGTAAAATAAAAGTTGAAGATGGACATTTTAGCTACTCTTTTCTTTATGTTCCACACTTTATGAAAGTAAAGATAAATCTCTCTATATCGAATTTCAGTAATTAATTGTGTTTGTCATTAAAAGTTGTAAATATTCACTATTAAGTGATTTCCATTTGATTGGCTATCTAATTATCTACATACGATAATAACATTGTCGAGTACAATCAAATATTGATTTTGAAATAATGATTTCTTAACTATGCTTAAGTACTTCCAAAAATTAATTTAATAAAGATAAGATTTGATTTTAAAGAAAGAGCTTGTATATGTCGATGCAGGGTCAAGCTATTTATTAAAATAAGAATATTGTTACTTAATAATATTTTAAAACATTTTTTTTAAACAGTTTTCGAGATAAGTAGGGTAAAGTGCCCATATTTCGTCCTCTCTCCTAATTTCGCCCCCCCCCCCCCCACCTTAACTTCTCCGCTTCTGCGAAAGTGATGTCATTTTTAACGCAAGGCACAGGGGACGGGAAGTAAAATGGGTCAGTTTTCAAAGTTTCATTCACCAAGACGCATACATAAATTAAAGACGGCGAATTTCCTATTTTTAGAAGACCTGAGTTCTTATTAAGTCGTTTGTAGAACGTTATTTACTGTACTGCAAGTATTTATTTCATTTTCATTGCATGTATTTTATGTTGGTAAGATGCTGACAGTAGCATACAGTGAGTTTTTGGACGCACAGTTCATCTTACGGGAACTGAAACTCCGTCATATTGGGAAGTAGCGTGGTCCGAATTTCGTCCCCCTTGCAATTCTTATTTTCATCCCGGGGACGAAATTAGGAATGCTATTTATGACATTTTTTTTTTCAATTTTTTTCTCGTGTTTGGATGGCTCGTTACGTTATTCTTCCACTGATAATTAATACATTCTTTGTGCCTTACTTTAATGAAAATTAAATTACTTACTCATTTAGAAATAAATTTTGATTTAGTTATAAGTTAAGCCTCGGCGTATTGGATTTCTTGGGGGAACGAAATTGAGACCATTTTTTTTTTTCTTTTGCACTTTTTAGATACTTTTGAAAAAACAATGTTTCGTATTGTTAAACTTTTTTGTACAATATTTGCCTATGTTTCTATCTGCGTGGGTAGTTAGTCTATGTAAAATCCAAATTTGGTAGATTTTCACTGAAAATTACAACTTCCAAGGGCCTAAAAGTAACTGAGGGACGATAATAGGGCACCTTGCCCTACTCTGCCACTACTCTGTACCATAAAATGCAGATTATATGATATTTATTTCAATTATGCATAGGTACTTAAAAGTAATAATTTAATAAAGATTTGATTTTCTGATAGGAAAACTATATTTTTTAAAGTTAAATAAGAGTGTTTATTATAATGATATTATTTTTTGTAAAGCTATTAAAACTAATACTACTTTATTTTAAAAATCATTCAGCCATTAAGAAAAATCACGGAAGTTTCAACCCAGTTCTACCTTACATATATAGATATAGTTGTAAATGGATACATACGGATATATAAAAGTGGCTGGTTCAGATATAGCTTATATGACGGTTTAAAAAATTTATATTACATTATACGGCTCAGCGACATATTCTCGCCAATACCCGTCCGAACACCAAACACTCTAAAAACACTTTAATTCACTCTGTTTTACAAAATTTAATCAATTACCAAGATTGAATGATATTATCACTAACAATGGCGATGCTCCGCAAACAGGTGTCCACCAATTTGTCTTTTGGCTGGGAGTTTTTTAGGTTCAAAAACTCTTATCAATCGCTATCAGGATAGCTTACGATTCATTATCGATCATGTATTCATTATCGATAAGGAAATATGATATTATTATTAGACTGATAAGGTTTCACGGGAACATCTCTTAGATCACTTGAACATTGTACATAATTTGAACATTCGCCAAAACTATCAATACAACCTACTGAATAATTACGGCATTTCAAGAGCTTCTGCTTTTATTTAATTCTCCACCATACTCTATTTTAGTCAACGATGTTAATTAAGTTTTACCATATTATTAAGATGATATCACTTCCTGGTGACGCATGTAGATTTTTTAGCTCAAAACACAAAAATCTTGGCTCCAGACCCCATGTCTGTCAATAAATGCTAGACACCGAAGGAATTTTTACGGCAATACAAAACGCGGGATAATCCTAATCACAGAAGAAAAATGAAGTTAACCGTTCTTAAATAACGTGAAGTGATGCGCGCAAAAGGGGATTTTAGTGAAATTAAAAAAAAAAGAAAATAGTAGAATATAACAATCGAAGAATAAGTAATTTTAGAAGAATACATATCGACATTTAAGATTGAAATAAATATTGAAAGACCTTGAAACAAAAGAAATAGTATGTGAAGGGTTTTCTTAAGTGGTCTCTTAAAATTGGAAAATTGAAAAAAAAAAAACTATTTTCAATGCTTAATATCGTAAAATGTATATGATTTTAAAACACAATTTTTATTGGGATGAAAGATATAAGTATTATCTTTAATTTAATGTCTTTAAAAAAATTGCAAGATGCAGAATTAGCATTTACAGGGTGTCCCAAACTGTAAGACATTTCACTAACATAAAATTGGTATAACAGCTTACGCGCAAGATTACAAAATAAATATTTCAACTAGAATGAAAATTCTGATACTTACTTATATTTCAGATTGTAGTAATTACTCTGAATCTAAATAAATTTCTATTTAAAGCATTTGTATATTTTTAGTACAAAAATGTATTTGGGTAATATAAAATGCCGAAAATTTCAACAGTATGATAAAAAATGTTTTCTTGAACAATAAAGAAGGAAATTTTCGGTTCAGTTAATAGAGACTAATATTAAATATATGTTTTGGAAATTTCTTGAAAAAGTATTAAGAAGTTTTTGAGATATCCTGTGTGTTGGGCCCAAAAACGTCATTTGGAGATAAAGGACTACAAAATTTCGGAAACACCGCTTCAGCTATGGAGAGAGTATAATTCTAAAAGCCACAACTTCTGTCCCAAGCGGAAATTCAAGAAAATATTTGTATCAAAATATTTAGCAAAAATAGGAGATTAACGTCTTTAAAAAAAAAAAAAAAAAAAAAAAAAAAAAAAAAAAAAAAAAATAAAATCGAAAATTTTGAAGCCTTAAGACACCCCTTTAACATATTTTGAAAGAAAAACAAAATATTAATGTACTCATTTAGATAGAAATTAAATGAAAATCAAATGAAAGATAGTAATATTTTACAGACAGAAAAGATAAAATTATGTTAGACAGGAAAAGTTTATAAAATAATTTTAATTTTTATAATAATTATATTTATATATATATACATTTATTTAATACAAATTTTCGTTGTACTATTGAACATCAACACCGTGTGAATAACCTGAGTGCCCGAGTTACCTGAGTGCAAATCGCTGTTTGCTGTACTGATATACAACTCAACATCACAGAATAGGTTTCTTTCCTTCACATTTTCCATAAATATATCGGTATTAGTTATTTAGCATATGCATATGTATTTCGACGGCAAAATGCCAGAAACTCTTTTAAAATTGTATAATTTTATATTAGTACATTGATTAATTTCCTTACGATTTGATGTCTGACGAATATTAGTCAGTCGTCCGCTTTGATTATTTAATGACAAATAGATAATTTACTTTATTGTAGTTTGAGAAATTTCAGAAAAGAAATTCCCCTTTTATCAATTTACGAAAATCATAATTCTTCTTGATCATGTAGTTCTGACTTTCTATTCTTCAAAAATTGATTACAAGCTCTCCAGTTATTGTTTTGTTTTCAAATATTCTTTTTTATCCCACATAGGGGAATGTGGATAGAAAAGCAAGCGTTCAAAG